>JALIZH010026446.1:0-26347 GCA_030522465.1 Rhipicephalus appendiculatus
GAGATGCGATGAGCTGGATTGATGGGAAAACAGTTACGCAAAACATGAAAAAACCTATGATATAGTGAAAGGCTTGCAATTTTGCGGCGCATATGAAGACTAGGCAAACCTGCTTTTAGGGGCGAAGCTCCTCTTAGTCTAACTTTGTCCTGCGTCAGGCGTAACCGGCAGTATCTCGTCATAATGATGACGATGACGCTGATGACCATGAAGAATAAGCGCGTTCCAGGACCACCTCTAGTTCCGATCGTGTGCACCGAGGAAGCAGAGCGTCCCGCAGGCGGTGTGGCCATCTATGTCAAGCAGAACACTGTTGTACAATAAGGCCGTCCACCGCCACAACAGTCACTAGAGTCATGGCCGAGAGCATAGAGGGGCAGCTTAGCAATGGCTAGGCAGGAGGTGTCTGTCGCCCAGGTTGGCTCCATTCCTTGATCTTGCTTGGATGTGCTTGCGGAGGCTTAGTCCATTTCCCTCCTTCCCGCGTCCTACACCCCCTCCAGAGCATGCGCGTCCCCCTCCACCTCTCTCTCCTCTCCAACGCCCACCATCTTTCTCTATTCTACCAATCTTCTAATGTACGGAGCGGCGCCCGCGTCCTACACCCCTCCAGAGCATGCGTGTCCCCTCCCCCCCTCTCTCTCCTCTCCAGCGCTCACCCCCCTTTCTCTCCTCTAGAAATCCTCTAGTGTACGGAGCGGCGCCTATATCCCCTCTCTCTCCTCTCCTACGCTCACCCCCTTTCTCTCTCCTCTAGGGAATCCTCTACTCTACGGAGTGGCGTCCGCGTTCCACATCCCCACAGCGGATGTGCGTCCTCTCCTTCTCTCTCTCCTCTACGCTCACCCCCTCTCTCCCCTCTACGAATCCTCTACGGAGCCATATAAGAACCCCTATCCCTCCACTTCACCGACCATAAAGCCGTTATAATGAAGGGGGACCGGAAGCCAAGTCTAGCTACCATTTACGAATAAATAAAATTTCTTGTATATAGACACACAGTGTTTGTCACGTCTTTGATGATGTACTGGACGAAAATTCACGGAAGATTCACGGTTTACCGATGAACCTCCAGAGCTTCGCCCACTCATCTTCATTCACTCCGTGGATATGCTGTGATTTTTTTTCCTTTGGTTAGTTACGCTAGTAGTGTACGAATAATCAGAATAAATAAATCTAACGACACGGTTTTGTATTCATTCTCTTAGATCGGTTTGAACGCGTTCATGGGGATCCCAGACAGAACAAGTGATGACTTGTTCTCTCTGGGAAGTGAAAACCCCACTCCTACCGTGGCACCACGCTTGGTAAGCGAAAAAAAAAAACTTCCCCATCTCCCACTAAAGGGAACCACGTGTGGATGCGAAGCAGCGGTGAGATAATTAGCTTGAGCGGGAGGAACGTCGAGGCTCTCGTTTCACGGCAGCGGTCCGGGCGCTCATCGCGGCGGTGCACAGGAGAGAGAATGAGGCGCGCGCGCTCCGTCATTTTCATACAGCGGAACTACCATGGCGCCCCCCAGAGGAGTATGCAGCTGTCGCACCACCTGTCGTGCGCGCCACTCCGTAGAGTATTCCTAGATGAGACAAAGGGGGTGAGCGTAGGAGAGCAGAGAGAGAGGGGACATGCATGCGCTGTGGGGGTGTGGAACGGTTTCTGGTTTTCTTTCTTCGAATACGCGGTTTTTCAGTGCGTTCGCGCGCGCACACGTGAAAAAGGCAGCCTCCCCTGGCGGCCCCAGTAACGACGGAGCGCGCCATGCTCACATCAGCCAATGGATAATACCTGGCATGTGACGCAGTTATTTTTGACCTAGTAGCGTCATTTGTCGAGAGAAGAGAAAGCGTTTTTTTAGCTGGCTTTGATAATTTATCGCAAATTCCGGGCCGCGTGCTGCGCTATAATATTCGGCATTTGGCACGCCTGTTCTCGGGAGCCTTGACTACCGATCGGCAGCGCTTTCTGACCATGCTCGAAAAGTGTTGCAGGGCCCCTTTAAAATAAATTACTGTTCTCCCCGACATCTTTCCATGGCAATAAACAAAAGCCGCGCAAAAGCTAATGAAGAGAGCTCCTTCACTGGTGCTTCTAAATGAAGTAGTCCGCTTTGGTGCACGTCTCTTATAGGAGTGTAAAGCCACGGCCGCTGGATAAAAAGGAAGGTGCGGCCTGTTGCGTGCCGCCGAAGTGGCGTCTCGGGCCTAGTTCACCTAGCGCCCGCTCTGGCGCCTCTGCTCGTCTCACGGAGAAGCGCTTCCACATGCATTGGTACGCGCGACAGGGACTCTAATCAGGCCGCAAATAACGCGTTTTGTAGTTGCGCATCACAGCTTGAATATTGAAGTCGTTATTAGAAGGGCCTATTACACCACATATGTGAAAAGTTTGCCCTTGGAGTACCAATCTTTCGTAGAGTGGGCCTCAATACTCTCCATGAAGGCTGCCTGCTTGACTCACCTGAAATGAAAAGTATCACTGATCGCGTCAATGGGGAGGCAATCGCCGGGCAGATTCCAAGGGCTGACGTATTGGGCCCACCGAAACGCACCACAAAAGCACGCACAATTTAAATGTAGGTCTATTTAGTGCACCAGCGAAGGCCGGCTGCAGTCCAAAAACCGAGTTAGAGCCAAGAATTGACAACACAAACAAAATGTATTCTCAGGTAAGGTAGCACAAGCATCAGACAAACTTGCACACTCGGCTGGTATCAATTACAACTCACAACATCACTTAGATGGTGTTTAAAACAACGGGAACAAACTTACCGCGCTACAAGGGCAATCTCATTCATTAGAAGCTATCCAAGAACACTTACAGGCCTTGAATATTCACCAAACATGCGCAGCCCACAATTGTTGGAATGTTTCTCGAATATTTCTCTTCCAGGAAACACTCAAACGAACTCCAGCTCTGATCGCCGTGTCGGCGACACTATTCAAAACAGAGTTCCCACGGCGTCATCACTCGATTCTTCAAGGTCGACTGACCGCACTACACGACTAGCCCGAACAACGTAACTTCTTCGATAACCCCGTACTACCCGCCGTCACCTCTCGTTTGGATCCTTGCCGGCTTCGCGAACATTCCAAGTTATTGTTCGGCGCGTACCGCAGCTGGTATCAATTTGAGCTAGGAGAAAGGGATTCGTCTCATCGGTGCGTCTGCGGTGGTCGCCCCCAACAGAGGCCCCACTACCGTGCGCTTTTTTCATCCAGCGGCCGTGCCACTACGATGTCTCGAATTCTCCCGATCTGCGCGGGCGTTAGGCTGTCGCGACGGCGTCTTCGGTGTAGAGAGCAAGGGCGCGGCCTGCGCGCCGTTTGATACTTGTTTTCTTTTCTCGTTGCGCGTGACCGTCGGCGCGGCAGTGATTTGATGCTGTCGTCTGGAAGCGGCGGCGCACGTCTGATTTCGCGCTCGTTTGTTACAAAAAGAAGTACTCTATTAAGAATAATACGCTTCTGACACTGTAGATCGCAGGGGAATACGTGGTAATTCCAAGTAGCGTCTCTTTTCGCGTTCGAGCTGCTCAGTGGCACACAACAGCTTGGTGGCATCACACCACTGGAAAAAACTGTCTGGCACACACGTGCGCACCAGAGAACCGTTCTCAAGCACACGAAACATGAGGCAAGCTGCCCCCACACACTCTCACACACGAAAAAATTGGCCGCGTATCTGCGTGCTTCGCTGCAAATGTCGTCGAAAGACGATAGTCTTCTGCCGGCCGTACTACACTGTTTTGCTTTGCCTCAGACAGCGCTTTCTCTATGTTGAATCGGCCGCATCTGGCTGGCCTTGATAAAATAGAGGAGGCGCTGCGTGAGACATGGACGCCATCTGGCAGTGCTGTCGAGAAACATCACCTATACACGAACTGCAGAACCCAGGGCAGTTCGTGTATAGCGTCGCTTTTTGAGCGCAGCCTAAGAAACGCTGGGGTCTTCAGAATTACGTATCTATGTATTTTCTTATTTTAAAGGAACATACCGGCTACTACTTGTGTATTGATGTTGCGCCTCAGACATGCGTAACATTTGCTTTTTGATCGACAATGTTCACAAGTATGAACAAAAATACTTGTGCAAGATGGCTGGGCGCTGAGAAAGTGGTTAAACTTTGGCCGAGTACCTGAATCGGGTCACGTTCAGACAGACAGACGGACAGACAGACAGACCAAAATTTCTGCGTAGAAGTATCCCAAGAAAGACTATCGTCTTTAAAAAAGCACGAGAAAGCACACGAAAAGGCACACGGACACGCATAAATACTGAGGCAACCCCATTGTAACACGCAGTGTCGTTTGCTTTGAAGACTGGAGTAGTAGGCGCCCTCACTAAAAAAATTGGCCGCGTATCTGCGTGCTTCGCTGCAAATGTCGTCGAAAGACGATAGTCTTGTGCCGACTGCACTGCATGAGCGGCATGAGTACCACAATTTAATAGCTGGGCTAGCCGCTGGGCTCGTTTTTCGGACGTTTTCCGGGCGCGCTTAGACGGACGCCGGCGTTTCTCCGCTGAAATTTGGTCGTCGGTCTCTTCTCTGCGTTCTCTGATCATGTCTTGTAGAGTGGGTCGTATTTCATCAAGCGGCCATATATGTTTTGCCTTGCCTGAGACAGCGCTCTTCTACGATGAATCAGCCGCATCTGGCTGGTATTGATAAAACAGAAGAGGACGCCATCTACAGCGCTACCGGGGAACATCGGCTTGTGTTAATGTTCCCGGTAGCGCTGTAGATGGCGCTACCGTGTAGACCACAGCCAGCCACAGCGTCGAAGTTAAATCACTGGGCGGAGACTTGTTTTGTACACAGCAGCGCCGCGTAATAAACACTAGGATCTTTATAATTACGACGTATCTATAGATTTTGTTTTAAAGGAACACTGTGAATAGTACTAAGGTATTGATGTTGTGCCTCAGGTATGCGTAATATTTGATTTTTAATTGCCCACGCTCACCCGTATGAACACTTGCTTCTTGGTCAAGATTGGAGGTCGTAAGGCAGGTGGTTAATGTTTGGCCAGCTAGCTGAATCGTGTGACGTGCCGACAAACAGACAAACAGACAGACAGACAGATCGTCGGACAGACAGATAGACGGACAGACAGACAGACAGACAGACAGACCAAAAATTTTTTCCGTTTAGGTATCCCAAGAAAGACTATCGTCTTTAATATGCGGCCGCCTCAGCCGAGACCCACTCGCCCATTGACGGCACGGCGCCGCGACGTAACGGGCCGCTGCTTCATTTATATGCAGCGGCCGCGGAAGTACATTGTCATTTATGGGTACCATAGACATAGCATACAAAGTTTCCGGAAATTTCATCGAGCCAATGACACGAAAATACGAAAAATACATTTTGAAATTTTCGACGTCCCGCGCAGCGATTTCGGCGCGAAACTTAAAAAATCAAACTTCAACCTTGATTTTTTCCGCTAATAATGAAATAATGATAGTGAAACTTGACATTAGAGTTCTCAGAGTGCAGTTTGTCAATGTAAACCAAATCATAGCTTCTCTTTAGTGTCCCTTTATTATATGCCACCTCCAGAGACGCATGGCTTATTCAACCGCACTTTAGCAGAACTTCTTTTTCTACGATTTACCATCACTTGAAGTCGTCGACATTCGCTGAATTTCTGTCTTGTTTGGCTTCACATCGCATGTGGCATATCGCTTGTCTGTTCGTTAGCACTAATTATTTATAGTATTCTGCAAATTAAATGTAATTCTTCAAGCCATTACGAAGTCGCTTTTTTACGCCTTTTTCACCTTTCACACAAGTAAATAAAGCCCAGGTTCCACTGATTTGTTTGGAATATGAAACTGCATTAAAGGGCCCCTAAACCACCCAGAGGTCGAAATTCAGTTGTGGTGGGGAATTTGTGCACGAGTGTACAACGAACACGGAGCCGTGAGAATTTTTCGAAACGGCCCCGTAAAAGCGGAGTTATACGCGTTTGATCATCGAAACGCGGCGATCGATCATTTCGCTCTTTCCATCACTACCCTCCGTTGGTATCCTCTCCCAAAGCCGGTTTGCTCTCTCGCCGAGCGCCCCTTCCAATCTCGCGTGGCATACGTCACCGCCGACGCGCTGCTCGAAACACCTTCTACTTCCGGTTGCCGCCACTCCGCACTACTTCTGCTCCGTCGACTGCGCGCTTGTTGGCTAACAGCTGCTGCCGTGCCGGCCCGTGCTCATACGAATCGTGCCGGCATGGAACCCTGTGTGGGGCGCACGCCTTCAAAGGATCGCCAACTTGATGGATCCATACGGTGACACGCCGTGCCAGAACACCTTCGCACGGGCAACCCGACGAACAACAACAAGGAGCGCGGCCAGCTGATTGCTGACTTACCGGAAGTCTTAGGTTCCTGTTCGACCAATCGCACATGACCTGGGCTCTACGTCACCTATTCACAGTCTGACGTCACGCGGAGGCCGGAAGGGCTCGGAAAGGAGGAGGGATTGTGTTTTGGAATTTGTGCCGCGCCCGCGGCTTGTAGCGCTGCCGCGTGTGGCATCGTTGATCGTGACGGCATTCTGCACACGATGCGCATGTTTACTTGAAATGTTTGAAAAAATATCGGAGGTGGTTTAGTGGCCCTTTAAATGTACAAACTATATTGGCGCCTTTTGAACGAGAGCTTTAAAATGTCGATTAATCGACGAACAAAGCTCAAATAGACAAGGATTCAACGCGTAGTGGCTGAGGTGGCCAGCGATTAAGAGTTCACCAATTAATATATTAATGGAATATCCCTCTACTTCCTTGTTGCAGGTTACGCAAACACGGTAATAGAAAGGCGAAGGAAATCCGAGACAGTAGTAATGAAATTACTCGGCTATTAACTTTTCCGAAGGTCAAGAGCCCTGGTCATTTCAGAAGCGGTTTAATTGGCTTCGAATGCTTTCCTTTCAATGCCTCTCAATCATGAATCTGTAATGAAGTTAGTTCCCTTGCATAATCTTCTGTACCTGTTTTCCTACCTCTCCTTTCTTTTCTTCGGCCACGCCCTGTTTACCTTCGCTTCGGTAATAGCTTTTCACAGTTTTCTTTACACTACTTCGATTAACTCTCAGCATTATTACCACAAGCAACAAATACGAAAAAACAAACAACACAGCGAAAAGGTAATGAGGGGCAACAGCGAGTAAGCTGCACTCTGATAGGAAGAGGCCTTAATTACCCATTAACCCGTCAGTGGCTCCGAATGGGTCAGCAGTGTGGTCGGTTCTCGCTCGCCCAGGCAGATACGGCTGTGCAATTACACAGCGGAAGACGGCAGCTGGAAAATGTGTTCGGTTCGGGAGTGGCAGTGCCGCATTGATTGCAGAAGTGAAGCGGCTGATGTTGAGGGAGTTGACGACCTCAATATTTTATGGCACTTACGACCACTCCACGACATTACAACCAGCCAGTTTGTTTAGTTACCCACTGCATGAAACTGCACTCTACGTGTAGTCGGAATATCTTACATTGGCACAAAGAGGGGTATTTCAGATTCAAGACCACCGTTTTGAAAGTGCGACTCATCTGCGCCGAGACCAATCAATTTTTCTTAGTGGCACTGTTAAATTGCTCACTCTACTCCACCATTGCGAAAATTGGAATAACAGTGTAGCTACGTCATGGTGAGAGTGGTTATAATGTTCGATCACGTGGTGTTAAGTTATTGTGATGGATAAGACGCTGGTGAAAGGTTGTGGCGCAGAGTTTCAGTGCAGCTTCAGTTCTCGGTGTTTCTGTGGCCTTCTTAATTTTTATGACAGCTTTCGAGACAACTTATGCAGGTCACTGTTATTCGGGTATTCACATGGCGGAATTCAGCGCGCTATAACTCAACTGTGCAAGGAGACCAAGCGGACTGCTGTGTTAATTGTTGCTGCTGGCAGTTCGACCCTGCCAATTTATTGCACACTCTAATGAAATGTCTACGTAGTGAACTCCTACCAAACTCTGCCCATGGAGGTTCACTTTCTTTGATTTTGGTTTGTTTGTTCAGGTATCGCCAATGCCGTTTTTATAACTTGTACACTAACTCATGCCATACCATACGATATATGCCATAAATATTGTGCAAAAAAATATGCGTTAGCCATTTCGCCACGCATTCTAATGAACGCGAATGCAGAACAATGTTGAGTGAAAATAGATTCTTGAAGTTTGAAAAACAGGAAAAAAAACTTGAAAGACGCTTCAGCTTGCCCTTCAAGGGTAGAACGCGATAGCGTAATCAGGCGCCCTGCATCGCCTTCTCAATTGCTAGCCTCGCTTAAGTTCTTGATGAATGCCTCAAGCATGCCGCAAGAAAACGAACGCCTGTGCGCGTAACATTGGTCGTTTCAGACTATCATGGAATGCCTACTGCAGGAGAAGTTGTGGAGTGCCCACCACACCATAATTCTTTTTGCGAGTGATGTGAAGTTAAGTTAGTTGGTAGGTATTTATGTTAAAAAGACAGGCCGTGCAAACACGGACAGAATAGGGAAGTCATGACACCACAAACGCCGACTAGCAACTGCAAAGGCGCATGATAGAGCAAAAGTAAGAAGGCATGACAACTTATCTGCGCATACCCATGCAATAGGCGAACCTATCAATCTGGCCCTCGTAGTGGTCTACGTGAGAGATAACTATTCAGACACCTGATTTCTTTTTTATGCAAGTTAATCGATGGTTGGCTCATGCATTCGCTGCTACTATTATCGATATGCCAGGCCTTTTGCGAATCAGCGAAAAGCTCACGACGCGCCCGTGAGTTAACACGTGAACCTACGCAGTTGCTCACTTTGTCAGTGGTTTTGCTTCTGATGATGATAATTGATTATGTCTGAGCGCTTTGTAACCAGTGGGCCAATTCCTCGTCGCGCAATTCCCATGTCTTGACTCCTGGCGGGATACTACACTTCTGCTAGAGAGTACTACATCCGTTAAGGAGACTTCTCCCCCTACATAACATCCATACAATGTTTTTTTTAATGCAGTTTCAAGCATTAGCGTGGGTCTGTGGCAGAACACCTGCTTGCCATGCAAAACGCCTGGGTCTGAATCTCAATGGAATTCAAGGTTTTCATTATTTATTTTAGTTAAATCTTTCTGAATTTTTCCGTCCCGGACAACGCTGCTCTATGGCTCACAACCAGATGCCGACACAGACGCCGACACCGGATTTTTTGTGAAGCGAGCTCTTTAACGCTATCGCGTAAAAATGAAGAGACATCGTAAAGGGCTACTACATTTCTAAAGCTGGAGATTATTGAATCAGGGCAGCGTCACTCACACTCACTACCAGTGAGAGATGTTGTCTAGATAAACACCTATACGCATAGGCCGCACGCAAGCCCTGCACTATCGATGGCGTTTTAACGCGATAGCGTTATAGAGCTCCTTTCACAGAGGTTCTGGTGGCATTGTCGGCGTCGGTGTCAACGGCTGAGGCGTCGTTGATCATGGACGAAAAATCGGCCTTGTCCGTGAGCGAAAACTTTGAGATAGATGCTAATAAACAAACAGCAATAAAGCTTCGGTCCGAGTAAGAATCGAACCCAGGCATTCTGCATGGCAAGGTGGTGTTCTACCACGGAGCCTACGCCCGTGCTCCAAACTGCTCCGCGAAAAAACTCTGAGAATGCCATGCGGTAGGAGGAGTCTTTAAGGCACGTAATACTGCGTGGCAGAATCATAGAATTGCACCATGCTTCAAAACGTAATTTGCGCAACGAGTCGATGGTTTAGAGGTGCCCGCCCATTATAATATGTGCAGCTGCGCAGGTTCCCGTGGCACCTTAGGGATGCAAAGTGGCTATTTTGTCAATTAGCAAAAGGAAGTATTATGGCGTAGTGGGCACTTCGCGCCGATACTTGAAAATGGGGATTCCAGGATAGTTTGAAACGGCGAATGTTAGGTGCACAAACGTTCCTTTACTTGCGGCATGGATTGACGGCGATGCGCACCGGGCGCGATTACGCTATCACGCTCTGCTCTTGAAGGCGAAGCTCGAAGTGTCCCCCCAAGTTCCATTCTTGTCATAACAAAAGGTGGTGTAAGGCGAAAGCCTTTAATGTCTCTTGCTGACGTCCGTCCGGTGCCCGTCCGGCGTCCGGTGTCCGTCCGTCCGTCTGTCCGTCCGTCCATCCGGTGTCCGTCCGTCCGTCAGTCCGTCTGTCCGTCCGTCCGTCCGTCCGTCTGTCCGTCCGTCTGTCCGTCCGTCCGGTGTCCGTCTGTCTGTCTGTCCGTCCGTCCGTCCGTCCGGTGTCCGTCCATCCGTCCGTCCGTCCAGTGTCCGCCCGTCCGTCCGGTGTCCGTCCGCCCGTAAGTCCGTCCGTCCGTCTATCTGTCCGTCCGCCCGTCCGTCTGTCTGCCCGTCCGGTGTCCGTCCGTCCGTCCGGTGTCCGTCCGTCCGTGCGTCCGGTGTCCGTCGGTCCGTCCGTTCGTCCGTCCGGTGTCCGTCCGTCTGTCCGTCCGTCCGTCCATCTGTCCGTCCGTCTATCCGTCCGTCTGTCCGTCCGTCCGTCCATCTGTCCGTCCGTCTGTCCGTCCGCCTGTCCGTCCGTCCATCCGTCCGTCCATGTCCGTCCGTCCCGTCCATCCAAGCTCTGGCACGGAGCCAGGTGGCCACCGCGATGTGCAAACGGACGCTGGTCGCGTCGGACTCTACAGCGCTCGCTCTTTGCTTGCGTAGCTTCGCTGTATCCAGCGTTTCCAATCATTCTGACCGACGCCGTCTCAATGGACACAGGCGTTCACGGAATACACCTTCGAATTTACAAAGGACCCGTCAATTTAAGCGCTGGAACGCTATGGCGTTTGCACGATGCACAAAGCGCGAGAAAATACTAACGCATGCCAACGGAGGAAGATTAGTCTCGCGTCTCGCTGCGACTCGCGGTAAAAAATTAAAAAAGAAAACACGCACACATTCGATTTGTGTGTTATCGCACTGAGAGTGTAAAAGAAAAAAAAAGACATGGCATAGTCAGTGGAACGGCCACACGCTTTCGCCGAGCACACTTTGGAATGTACAAAGTGTCCTTCAATTTTTTTTCAATAAAATTATGAGTTGGAAGTTCAGCGCTCGCCCTGTTGCGTTCGTTCTCTATGCTTGTACTCGTTTTCTTCCGTACTTCTTCATCTTAGACGCAATGTGGTCCGACTAAGACAAACCAAGAAGCTGTTCATATTGAGGGCGTGCGAATTTTAATACACCAAGGGCGCATATAGTGTCACTTGAGTATCACGTGGTATTTAGCAATTATAGTTACCATGCTTTTATTTACCACTCGTGGTGTTCGGGTCTCGCCAAATGCCGAAGTCGTTTGACTCATGAGACGCACTCATGACACGTACCTTGATACATGAACGATTTAAACACACACAACCACATTTTCATCTGATATCACTGCAGCGCGAGGAGAAGAAAAAACGTGTAAGTGGTGTTTAGAGGGGTCGATCATTATCTGTAAATGAATCTTCTTGCA
This sequence comes from Rhipicephalus appendiculatus, assembly GCA_030522465.1. Lineage (NCBI taxonomy): Eukaryota > Metazoa > Arthropoda > Arachnida > Ixodida > Ixodidae > Rhipicephalus > Rhipicephalus appendiculatus. The sequence goes on from JALIZH010026446.1 coordinate 11,495, forward strand.
CGGAACTGTTGTATCAGAAAAAAGAGTGGGAGAACAAATCCGGCTTCGGGGAACGTAATACTTGGCGTTATAAGATTTATTTCACACGTCCTGGGAGAGTGGCCCGCCGTGTGATACGTCATGCGCTTGCGGACTTTTACTGATAACGCTTTTTTTCAAACCAAGTAAAGATGTAAGCGTAGTCAGAGATGGACTTAGTAACACACCTAGTGCGTTACTGAATTAAAAAAAGACACTTTCGGCGCAAGCTCGTTTGTTTTCCTCTGCGCAAACATCATGCAGATATAAAACACAATCTACGAGTCCTGTGCTCGTTGCCATACTTTAAAGCTGCTAATTATCTGGCTCAGACAAACTTCGCAACCTTTATATTTCTTATGTGTATTAGATGCACACGCTGTCTTTCGTTTTTTGGTTTATAATGCATACTTAGTGATCCTTAGTGATCAAGCGGAACGAGATCAATGGAATATTCCTTTCTGCTTTCTTTTGTCGCTTGTCCAGGTGCAACGGTTAGGATGAACTTTATGTGATTGCCTGCCGATGATATGTCAACACGGAGAACGACAGTGTTCCTTGCTGGCATAGCGTGGTCGCAAAAAAAAAAGGAAGAGCAAAAGTGCGGAGCGTGTAAATTTTGCAGCAGTAAAACTTTATAAAGAATTTTCTGATGGTTAGAGAAAGAAGAATAATCCTGAATTGTGAAGCTCAATGGCGTACTCACTGTCAGGTTTGTGTGCGCTAACTACGGCGTGTAATGCAGAGTTGCCAGAATTACAGAGCTCACCTATTTGCAATTCATTTAAACGCCGGCGCAGTACATAATGTAGCAGAAACAGTTACACATGCTGTGGAAATATCAGCGCTAAAAATGACAAAGTTTATTCATTTTTCTGGGACATATTTTAGTCATTTCTATGAGGACGTGTGGGGGTGAAGTAGGGTGCATAGGTAAGACCATGGCAAAAATATTGACAGATTTGTATACAATGTACATATTTCACAGAGAAGTAGCTCATGCGAAATCTTTTTCGACTGCGGAGTAGTTTGCTCCTACACGCACTCAATCTACGTTAAAGGCATATTACGGGTCGTTTCGTTGTGCTTTCGTAAGCCGCAGTCACCAATAAATATTGCATGCACATGCAGCTGGCGTACATATCATTGACGGAGAGTGGGACGGAACAGGGGGCAATCCCCTCTTCCCCCCGCCTCGCACGAAGGAGCCGGACTTCAAATAAAGTTTATTCATTCATTCATTCATAGACTACTTTGTTCATAATTTTACTGACAAATCCGGAAGATGTTCGAAAGCCAGGATTATCATTGAAAGCATAACTGACCGAACACATCGACAGGTACAACGTATGCTATGGCGCTAAAAATGATAGGAAAATTGCAAAACCGGTTCACATATCAAAAAATTCATTCTTAGTTTATTTCCTGTCTGCGACACACATCACATAGCTCCGACTAGTGGGCGATATCGGTCCAAGTCAACAGACGTCTGGAGGATATTTTGTCTATTATCTTGTTTTAGGCTTCCAGATCAAGCTGGAAGCCTAAAACAGCTTTAAACGAAGAAATATTTCCGTCACTTCCGTTTTCAAGCCACGTCTCTCCATTACCGGAGCACGTCGCTTTTCTCTTGGCGTTGAGGTCCTCGACCAAAAAGGAGCTCGTTTACGTTGCATAGGTTTTCAATCACACTTGTTCTTTCTTTTGTACTTTCGCTTTTTTCTACATTTCTCATTTAAAGTTCTAACAGGCCGCTCTAAATGCCCATCATGAGTTGAGTGCAGAAGCCAGTGATGACCTTTCAAGCGCGGAGTTCGCTTGGTATGAAACGAATACGCTTGTACCTTCTGACGTGTTGGATCCGACTGGCTTTGACACGCCTTATATTGGCTTCCGCGCTTACACCTCTCGCTGGCATGACCAATTCTATATATATTTATTTTTTTTGTAATTAAAGTTCCTCTGTATCGAACACTAGTCGATAGAAGGTGGTTTCCTCTCCAAAACTCATTAAGAAAGCTTTGAAAGAGAATTCTTCCAACTCGGCCAAAGTATTTTTTGTATACTGTCATTCAGAATTACGCACTCTGCCATGCTCTGTACTTTGTGTTTGCCTATTACATTTCTTTAGTAGACACTCCCTTCTCGCATCTCCTTTCGTGGGCTGTGAAAAATTGCCCTGCCTCTACAACTAAACGTCCTCTAGCTTTCTCTTGAATACGTCTGCAGCCTAAAACGCAGGATTTTCCGGAAAAACCGTATTTCGTGCGTTTGGTGATCATGTCACATGCAGCTGGCGTACATATCCTTAATATATGTGCCTCTCAAATTGATGCTTGTGAAATGTGTCAGAATAAACTTTTCATATTTTCCTTTTCACGTAACACAGTATCCTACATTTTGACACTCCATTGTTACCACTGCTGATGTGCTATAAAGACACTTTGTATTTGCTCTTCTTAGCACCCCCCTGATCGCAGGTGACACAAAATATTCGTGGAAGCTATGACGCATATGCATGCCCATAGGAAGAAAACAGGATTGATCCCTGAGTCATAGGAATCGGTATAACACCGAAAGCGAAACGTGCCTTCACAGAGGTAGTTGAGTGTTTATTGTGCATTCTTTCACCGCATTGTCAAAGGAATGAATGCTATAGCAACCAATTGTAATGTCACGCTAAGAACGGAAAGCCGCTCGAAACTTGCAGCACGTTCCTCAAGCAGAAAGGACGCACGAAAAGAACATACACAGGACGAGCGCGAGCTAACAACTGTCACAATTGTTACGTGTGTGCGAGCAGCCCACTCTTTTCGCACACGCGGCCGCTGCAGCGAGCGAAGTGACCTTCATGCTCTCTGTAACTTGAACGTACACTTGCGGTGTAAGCCCAAGACGTAAAAACGGCAGCGTCATCAGCCTGTCTACGCCCACTGCAGGGCAAAGGCCTCTCCCATGTTTCGCCAATCAACCCGGTCCTGTGCTTTCTGCTGCCACGTTATACCTGCAAACTTCTTAATCTCATCTATCCACCTAATTTTCTGTCTCCCCCCTCACGCGTTTGCCATCTCTTAGGAATCCAGTCAGTTACCCTTAATGACCAGCGGTTATCCTGCCGACGTGCTACGTGCCCTGCCCATATCCACTTCTTCTTCTTGATTTCAACTATGATATCCTTAACCCCCGTTTGTTCCCTGACCCACACTGCTCTCTTCCTGTCTCTTAAGGTTACACCTATCATTTTCCTTTCCATCACTCGCTGCGTCGTCCTCAGTTTAAGTTGAACCCTCTTTGTTAGTCTCCAGGTTTCTGCCTCCGTAGGTAAGTACCGGTAAGATGCAGCTGTTATATACCTTCCTGTTGAGGGATAGTGGTAGACTACCATTCATGATTTGATAATGCTTGCCGATTGAGTCCCATCCCATCCTTATTCTTCTAGTTATTTCACTCTCATGGTTCGGCTCCGCGGTTACTACCTGTCCTAAGTAGACGTACTCCTTTACAACTTCCAGTGTCTCGCCACCTATCGCAAAGCGCTGTTCTCTGCCGAGATTGTTCCACATTACTTTAGTTTTATGCATATTAATTTTCAGACCTACTCTTCTACGTTTCCGTATCCAGTTCAGTAATCATAAGCTGTAATTCGTCTCCCGCGTTACTCATCAATGCCAATGTCATCAGCGAATCGCAGGTTACTGAGATACTCTCCATTAACTCTTATCCCTAACTCCTTCCCAATCTAGGGCCCTGAAAACCTCCTGTAAACACGCGGTGAATAGCATTGGAGAGATCGTGTCTCCCTGCCGTACGCCCTTCTTTATTGGGATTCTGTCGCTTTCTTTATGGAGGACTATAGTGGCTGTGCATCCGCTGTAGATTTCTTCCATTATGTTTATATAGGCTTCGTCGATGCCCTGATTCCGTAGTGCCTGCATGACTGCTGATGTCTCCACCGAATCAAATGCCTTCTTGTAATCTATGAAGGACTATGTATAGGGGTTGGTTGTATTCCGCGCATTTCTCTATCACCTGATTGATAGTATGAATATGGTCTGTTGTTGAGAAGCCTGTACGAAATCCCTGCCTGGTCCTTTGGTTGATTGAACTCTAATGTCGTATTAATTCTGTTAGCAATTACTTTTGTAAATAGCTTGTAGACAACGGACAGTAAGCTGATGGACCTGTAATTTTTCAGGTCCCTTGACGTCCCCTTTCTTATGGATCAAGATGATGTTGGCATTCTTCCAAGAATCTGGTATCCTCTCTGTCGAGAGACACTTCGTATACAGGGTGGCCAGTTTTTCTAACATTAATCTCTCCACCGTCTTTCAACAGGTCTGATGTTACCTGATCCTCACCAGCGGCTTTGCCTCTTTGCGTTCCCTTTAGGGCTTTCTTTACTTCTCTGTCCGCCACGGTGGATCAGTGGCTAAGGTGCTCGGCTGCTACCCGAAGGTCGCGGGTTCGATCCCGGCCGCGGCGGTCGCATTTCGGTGGAGGCGAAATGGTCGAGGCCCGTGTACTGTGCGATGTCAGTGCACGTTAAAGAACACCAGATGGTCAAAATTTCCGGAGCCCTCCACTACGGCGTCTCTCATAATCAAATCGTGGTTTTGGGACGTAAAACCCCAGACATTATTTCTTTACTTCTCCTGTCAATAACTGGTGGGATGTCAGATTCCTCTGGGCTATTATTGCTTCTTACATTATCATCCTGACTGTCTCGGCTGCTGTACAGATCTCTGTAGAACTCTTCCGCTACCTCAACTATTCTATCCATATTGGTTGTGACCTTGCCTTCCTTGTCCCTTAATGCATACATCTGATTTTTGCCTATGCACAGTTTTGTCTTCATAGCTTTGAGGCTTCTTCCGTTCTTTAGAGCATGCTCAATTCTCTCCATATTATACTTTCTTATGTCGGCTACTTTACGCCTATTGATTAACTTGGAAAGCTCCGCCAGCTCTATTTTGTCTGTTGCATTTGAGGCTTTCATGGTCTGACGTTTCTTAATGAGGTTTTTCGTCTCTTGGGATAGCTTACCAGTGACCTGTCTAACGACTGTACCCCCGACTTCCACTGCACACTCCTTAATGATGCTAGTCAGATTATCATTCATTGCGTCAACGCTAAGGTCGGTTTCCTCGGTTGAAGCCGCGTACCTATTCTGAAGTGAAACTCTGAATTCCTGTACTTTCCCTCTCAGAGCTAGTTCATTAATCGGCTTCTTGCGTATCGGTTTCTGCCGTTCCTTCCTCAAGTCTAGGTGAATTCTAGATCTTACCATTCTGTGGTCACTGCATCGGATCTTGTTAACTACTTCCACATCCTGTACAATGCCCGGGTGGGCACACATTATGAAGTCGATTTCATTTTAGTTTCGCCATTAGGACTCCTCCACATCCACTTACGAGTAGCCCTGTTTTCTGTAGAAGGTATTCAAGATTCGTAAATTATTGCGTTCTGCGAATTCTACTAGTAACCTCCCCTCCGGCGTTTCTAGAGCCGATGCCATATTCCCCAACTGCATGATCCCCAGCCTACTTCTTGCCTACCTTTGCATTAAAGTCGCCCATCAGTACAGTATACTGTGTCTTTACCTTACTCATTGCGATTCTACATCTTCGTAGAATCGTTCAACCAGTTGATCATCATGGCTTGATGTAGGCGCGTAGGCCTGTACCACCTTTATCTTGTACCTCTTATTAAACTTAATTACGATACATGCCACCCTCTCATTAATGCTATAGTATTCCTCTATATTACCAGCTATATTTTTATGAATGAGGAACCCCACCCCTAGTTCTCTTCTGTCAGCTAAGCCACGATAGCATAGGACGTGTCCGTTCTTCAGCACTGTATAAGCCTCATGTGTCCTCCTAACCTCACTGAGCCCTATTACATCCCATTTAACACCCTCTAATTCCTCGAACAGTACAGCTAGACTCGCCTCGCTAGATAAAGCTCTGGCGTTAAACGTAGCCAAGTTCAGATTCCAAAGGCGGCCTGTCCGGACCCAGAGATTCTCAGCAGCCTCCGCTGCGTCGCAGATCTGACCGCCGCCTTGGTCAGTTGCTTCGCAGCCGCTGGGAACTGAGGGCCGAGGGTTAATTGGTGTATTCATGTGGGAGGTAGTGGCCAAGTACTGCACCAGGGTGGCCAATCCTGCTCTGGTGAGGGAGTGCATCACGGGATAAACGTGGGCGCACGAGCGACCACACCCCTCTTTGAGGCACGCGCATCGCAACGCGCGGAGCGACGACCTTTAAAGCGTGCCCTCCGGACCCTTCGCGTGGTATCGCTAGTGATAACAAGAACACGGGTAAGTCACCGATCTCTGAGTACGGCCACCGGTAAATGCTGCATATAAATAGCTCACCGTTAGCAAGCTGAAGATCACTCACTTTGTGGCGGAGTCGGTTCGCACCTCGTTCTGCGGAGCGAAAGGTCGTAGGTTCGACTCCCGGCCGCGGATTATTTTCTTATAGTTTTTTTTTGCCATTTCTTAGTATGTATCTACAACGTCATATCCGTGACGGAAATATGACCGTGGAGCCATGGTGGACTCCGAAATATAACACTTTCGTTTTAAAATCACGCCAACGTAGATCTCCGTTCACGCTGAGTTTTCATGATGACAACCCGAGTAGCGCTTCAGTTACCACAAGATGGATGTGTTAGTACTAAGATGCGTGTGGTTTCAGCATTTGTTATTACCCTAGATAAGGTCAATCGATATTTCAAAGAAATAGCAGCATCGCTGTATTTTCTACTATATATTGATGTCCTCGTACCCGACATGCAAATGTAATTTATGAAACCCGTCTGAACATTGCCCTAACTATGGACTAACTAAATACTGAATTCCTCTGGGTAAAGGGGGGTTCGATACAGCGTAGAATCTTCCAGAACACGTGGGATTCAGTTGATAACGTAATGTTTGCTCCACACATTAAACAGCTGAAATAAGCGGAAACCGTCACTTTCAAAAAGAAGCCTCCACACGACTAAAAGTGAGACTTGTGGCAGTGCTCAAAAAGGAATTCAAAAAGAAAGGATGTAGTCAAGGCAAAGTCAAGTGTGTCCGGAGTGACAAAAAACTAACCCATGTGTCCCGAATAACAACGACGCATATCTGAGGATAAGGTTCCTTTGAAAGAAGTCTCGAGAGAAAGGCAGACATCCGTTTACGTTTGTCCGGTGTGCTCGTCTCTCCGTATGGTGGGCACGTCTTCTATCGACCGGCAGGTTCACACAATCTCCCTGTCCCGCACAGCAGCCCGTCGCAAAAAAACACGTTTCCTGATAGACTGCGAGTCCCTTCTGTTTTACCATGTGCTAGCCCTTTCATAGGTCCATAAGAATACCCTGGCTGCCAGTTCACGTGTGTGAAAAGTCATCAGAAATAAGTGATAGAAATCACTCTCATGTAGCCTTTTGGTTCTTCGAAAAGTGCTCGTGACCTTAACACAAGGAGAAAAGTGGGCCATGAAATTTTCAGTCTTATTTTAGGTTTTTTCTGCTGCCCATTGGACACTAAATAAATCGTTCCAGAAAACACGTTTTACTAAGATTGTACTTCACTATTGAGAACTGGGTTTGGCTCTGTTGTACATCCATAGCTCCATTCCATTATAAGAAGATTACTCTTTTTTCATGATCGACATTAGCATGTCCACGTGAGATACCCACGTCTTACCGAGCTTCATGACCATATTCTGATGAAAAAACCAACATGCCTGTGTAAAATTGCACAGTCTCAACCCCACATCTAGACGAAGCTGTCTCTTTTTAGTTGTTGCCGTTTCCTGTATATCAATCGCAAACGTTTACACGATGTGCACACTATTACATTGTTGAAAATAGTAATCTTACACAAGTGCTTACGCCTGCTGATATTTTACTTCGTTTATGCGCTCAACACCACGCTACATCTATATTTTTTTGTTTTTTATTTGTTGTCAGATCTCATCTTGCTTGCATTCGTAGTTATCTCACGAGAGCGGTAAATCTCTCTGTCAGTAACAGAATGTATAATCTTGTACCCGCTATTTCCTACGATGGCTATGATTAGTGTACTGCCTTTACAGGGTTGCCGTTGGGTGGACATGAAAAGGCGCCAGAACTCCCGCCAAAGGTAGCCAAAATAGCCATGTAATTTGATATTATCGCTGAATTTCTAGCCAAAGAAAACAGAAGCGGTATTATCAACAGACTCTTTACTATTGATGAACAAATAAAAGCATTTTGAATAAGTAATAATACAAGGTTTAAAAAAGAGCCATGTCGCCAACTAGAAATTTTCGTCGCCAACTGGGTCCAAAAGTAGCCAATTTGGCGCAAAGTAGCCACCGACGCCAACCCTGTGCCTTAATAAATTTCTGCTGCAGATTACTGTTAGGTACACGTCATTTAATAATTTACTCTAAACAAAATTCCTCGATGAATAAGCAACTGCCTAATGCGAATTCTGAGCGCAGCTCTGTCTTCGGGCAGCGCCAACTGTCTTTGAAGTTTCGGCTGTTCGCGGTCGCAGCAATGTAACATATTTGTTACATATTGCCACAGAATCTGTCAGCGGTCGAGTGTTACGCACACTACAGTTACTGTATGTAGCTTAAAGGTAGCATATGCAGCAACTCTAACACATACGGGTTTGGCTATACTCCGTTTCACATGCTATACTCCGTTCCACAAGCTGCCGGCAGCTTTTGAGCGCAGCACCATGACGTTAGTTGAAATTTCATCTTTCTCAAAAACCCTTGCACCACCCTTAGTTAAAAATCGCCCAGCTTCTTCGTTCGATCACGGCATTTCCCACAATAATGCTTCGCTGGTAGGACTCTGCCCGCGGTCTCCGTCTGCGTTTTCCACCGATAAGCGATCATCCGTCACTTGTGTAACTGATGCCATCCTCTTGATAAGTGAATCCACAGTTGCAGTGGCCCCTTACTCGACGTGAACCCTTGAAGAATGTTTCAAGGCTGTCTTCTTCGCTAGCTTGGGAACACCGCGGACATTCGATGGATTGCTCACTGGCGACACAACTTTAGGGGCATGTTGCAGAGACAGAACTGAGCCGGGCGACGCCATGTTCCCGAAAGGCGGTGAGCGCATCACCGCCTCACAAGTTACCGCATAGATGCGCCCCTGCGGGCTTTCTCTATTAATTTCACCCGTAATTAAAACAATCTACACGTTTTTTTTTATCTATTCTAACCATGTTTTCAGTTTCTGTGTTTGTGATTTCCGGAATAGCCCTGGCTTGCTAAAACATTTGAGAGACTACTTGCTGTGCGCCTACAAACCTGATTGGCGAGAGAGCTCTTCCTTTGGCAGTGCTGTCAACAGCTTGTGAAATGGAGTATATGTACTGCAGGCGTCGCGAACCAAGCGAAACGCCGACAGCATTCGATAGCTACGGGCACTATTCTGTGCATTGCAGGCGTCCAGAATCAAACGAAACACCGACAGCCCCGTTCCAACAAGCGAAGTCAGCCGCAGTGAACGTCTCAGCCCTGCATGCGCACGAGCTCCGGATGAGGGGTCAGCGCTCGTGACGGGAGGTTACGGGCTAGTGGCTCGTGCTATCGACAGACTCCGCGCTCGCTCTGATTTGTCGTCGTTCGCTCTATCGGTTACGCCACCAACGGCGACGGCATCGTGTGACATTATATTTCCACATTCTCACGACAAATTGTTTGGGGCACATATGTATTGCGCAAGGGCAAATTATTGAAGGTGATTCGGGACACGCTTATGCAGGCTGGTGGGCGAAAAAATTTTATGTTCTATGCGCTTGTACCACTGGTTCTACCTGATGTTGCAGTTGCTGCTGCCAAGTTGGTTTTTTTTACCGGACACTCTGTCATGCAGCGACGCCCTGAATTGTTGCGTGGATATAGATTCTAAAGTTCATTGTTATTAGATAAAGATCTGAATCCGAAGCCCATTACCGAAGGAATGACGTAATTTTAGAATGGTATGGAAAAACTTTATTTATGTCCGTCGGGGCGTGAACAAGCACGTAGCGGGCCGCTTCCACGTCGGGACAGATAGGCCTTGCCTCTCCGCCACGTCGTGGGCCCGTTGGACTGCCCATAGCTGTTTTTTTTTCAAATTCGGACTGCGCAGCGCAGCATCCCACTTGGACGATGTAACGTCATCGTGAACCCGTAACGCAGGGCACCGAATGCCAGGACAAAATTATATGCCATGGAAACATCCCACCAGGTTGCTGTCGACGACGTAAAAGTTGAATAGAATCGTTGGAAGAAAGACTTCCGGAGCTCGGCGTTTACATTTATAAGGCATTACAGAAAGTTGCCGCTCTGAAACTTACTGTCAATGACTGCAGGAAGAGACCTGAAAATACAGAAAAATATGGTAGAAACGTGCCCAGTGTTGTTGAATATTTGTAAAACTGAAGTAGGTGGTGTAACGTGGTGTCTTGCGGTATCCAAGATAGTGCAAGCAGAGTTGCCCGCCACTACTGGAAGAGAAATTCAGCATGGCCAAAAGTATAGAAAGAGCGCTGCTTGAATATTGCGACGCAACCAACGAATATGCGACGCAACCAAAACCTCCGTTTGTCTGTGCGGGTGTGTTACATGTCTAGTAGATCGTGCCCCTTTGTTATTCATCTATGAAAGTCAACTGTCATGGTATGTACTGGGTGCCATACAGTGGTTTCTCCTTTTCCTTCTTCCCTTTTTTACATCAATCCTCACATTGCCAACCAGAGAAAGTACATACTCTTGCCCCAACCTAGTACCAATACTTAAGTACGATGTCTGTGCCTCAATCGCCAAAGTTGGTCATTGCGCCAGTGTTTCAATGTGCATGGTATTTATGGTGAAGCTGTACTTGTGACACTGCAGAAGTTGTGTAGAGTGCCATGTCCAACTAACTCACACCTTCTTACTGTCAGGACAGCGTTCAGTGCTTTTTTTACCTTTAATGTCTCATGCTCATGTGCGTCCGGCGTCCGTACGTCCGGTGTCCGTCCGTCCGTCCATCTGTCTGTCTGTCTGTCTGTCTGTCTGTCTGTCTGTCTGTCTGTCCGTCCGTCCGTCCATCCGCCTGTCCGTCCATCCATCCGTCCGTGCATCCGTCCGTCCGTCCGTCCGTCCGTCTGTCTGTCCGTCCGTCCGTCTGTCCGTCCGTCCGCCCGTCTCTCCGTCCGCCCGCTCTCCGTCGGTCCGTCCGTGTCCGTCCGTCCGTCCGTCCGTCTGTCTGTCCGAGCTCTGGCACGGAATCAGGTGGCCACCGGGGTGCGCAATCGGACGCCGGTCGCGTCGGACTCTACAGCGCTCGTGCTCTGCTTGCGCAGCGTCGCTGTGCCCAGCGTTTGCAATCATTCTGACCGACGCTGTCTCAATGGACACAGGCGTTCATGGAATACACTTTCGAATTTACAAAGGGTCCGTCAATTTAAGCGCTGGAACGCGGATGGCGTTTGCACTATGCGCAAAGCGCGAGAAAATACTAACGCATCTGAACGGAGGAAGATTAGTCTCGCGTCTCGCTGCGATTCGCGGTAAAAATTAAAAAAGAAAACACACACACACTCGGTTTCTGTGTTATCCCACTGAGAGTGGATAAAAACATGGCATAAAAAAGATAAAAGACATGGCATAGTCAGTGGATTGGTCACACACTTTCGCCGAACGCACTTTGGAATGTACTAAGTGTTCTTCAATTTTTTGCCAATATGGTCATTATTGCTATTTTTTCTTTATTTACTTCTTGCTTGGAGCACAGCAGTAGGACTGTAACCACTTGGCGTGCGAGAATCATAAAAGCAAGAGCTAACGAATGCCCACTACGCGTCCAGTTTGTCTAATACGTCACTCGAAAGCATCAATTATCTATTATTGTCGGTCCTTACTTCTATATTATCGTTCAAGGTTGTTGTGACCTCTGCCTGTCCTTCAGAATCTAATTTTGGTACTTAGAAGTATAATAATCTACCTTATGAAATTCAAAATACAGGAGTACGAATTTCGCATTAGAGACTAAGGTAAAGTATGAGTCTATACGCTGTGAAGGCGGCTGGCCAAGTAAACGGTAGAATGACCTCATCCCGCACAGAAATTTAACGTAGCCTTGATAAGTAGCCAGTGCATTCTTTGATATAATTAACCACACAATTGCACTCCCTTTGCGATCTTAAACGCTGCTCTTGTGCAGTCCTACTTCTGCAAAACCTCCCTACAACGCTTTCAGAACAGAAATGAAGTAAGTATCTGGACGGGTTCCCATTCCGCGAACGCTTGGTATACTGTGCAGGGATATCGATCTACGTGTATTTCTGTGCTTTCAGCTTTAGGATAAAATCTGAATAGCTGATTTCTGCGGTATGACGTCAAGATTACACAGCTAATGTTAACGCTTTAGTCGGGAATACACAGCTTTTATTTAGTAACGAGCCAAACATTGAAAAGAACTGAGAGAAATTCGTTCAGTCTAGCATGCGGGACGTCGGTGGACATTAAAAAAAAAAAAAAACAGGCAAAAGGGAAATGTTGGAAGCTTGCGATGAGAAATTCATAAGCAGGGTGTGTTTCCTGAAGCGAATGTTTGGACAACTGGACATTGCTTTCTCGTTCTTTTTTTTTCTTTTTGAGTTACAGCCTTGAAAAAGACAAGTCCACTTGTTGAAATGTCGGCTGCACGCACACCTCCTGCTTACGAATTTCTCATCGGCGGAAATAGCCACATTTTTTCTTACTTCTGTGTGATGTTTTTTTTTTTGTCTGCAGACGTCCGCGGACACAACATGATCCCTAAATCCGGGTCATACAGCTTAGAAATGACAACAAAGACCGCCAGGCCTGCGCGGAACGCGCAGCACAGTCACAGCGAAAGCTAGAAGAGCGGCCTTTCTAGAGCCTTTTTTAAACACTCTTGGGGCAACAACTACAAGCGCACTTACATGGTACCCACCACGCCATAAATCATCATAATTTTTGTGTAGAGGGGAAGTGTCTAATATGCCAATATTCTTCATTCTTCGGAAAAGCGTGGTACCCGCTACACACCTTGTAACGCATTATGTGCACTTTGTTGATTCAATGGCTGACGACGATGAAGAATTATGCCATTTTGTAATGGGTTGAAGCATTGAACGACCCACTCGTTACGCAATTACGTATTGTGTGACGCCTGGTTGTTACTTTACTGTTCTAAAATGCTTTACAACACAAGTTAACGCGATTTCTTACCCGACATCAAGCCTGCATAGGATCAGTTTGCACCGCAGTTTCAAGCAGGGGCGTAGCTCAGTGGTAGAGTGCTGGGTTGCCACGCAGAGGACCTGTGTTCGATTCCCAATCTGTCATAGGTGTTTTTTATTTAGTTAGTTTTTTTTCTTATTTCGTGCGATATTGGTTACGGACACCGGCGGCGGAGGCGGCGGCGGCGGACAACTACGGCGCAAAAACGACCCTTGTTGTGATCTCATAACAGCTTTCGCTGTAAAAAAGTTATGCAACATCCAGTGTGGTTGTCTAACATGCGTAAGCACTGACACACCACCCATGCGATTGCTGGCCACGTGGGTGATGACGTTTGTGCGCTTAGAATTTATTGGTCTTGTCATACCAACACGCCCAAACCACCACAACTGCGAATTACGGCGTCGTTTTGAAAAACTGTCACAGCTACGTGTTCCTCCGAGACTCGTGCGTAACTGCAACACCACAACAAAATTTCGACCTCTGGGTGGTTAGGAGCCCTTCGGGGCAGAGTCGGTAGGTCTTGTAACACCTGACAGGTCGTGGACTCGAACTGTCAGTCCAATTTATACACTGTATGGAATCATCTGCAACCAATCTGATTTTCCTGTATTCATTTCACGATCAAATCTCCCCTCGATACCACGTTTTTTCGCTCAAGGACACGTGAGTATTAGACATACGGGACCCTCCCTTGAATAAAGAAAATTTCTGATCCTATCACCGTGGCAAAATTACGAAGGATATTGACAAAGATTGTTGGCGGCAGGAAAGTCACGGCCAAATCTGACAAGGGAAGTGGTTTGTTAGGCTGCGACAGGACGCAGGCACCCATATGTCCAGACTATACCATTTCTATATTTAAACTTTTTTAGCGCGCACAAAAGACGAGGACAAGAAAGAAGACACACGAGCGCTAACTCTCAACTATTTATTTTTTGAAAGGAACTATACATATATATACCCAAGAACCCGCATAGAGCTTGTGCGGGGCAAATCATGTGACACACTGCCAAAAGGGCTAAACAGAATTTAAAAAGACTAACTTCTTATCTGTTAGAGCCACCGAAGGTTGACTAATGCATTCTTTTGCACACCTATTGATATAAAAAGCTTCCGTAACTTCACGTGTTAGTTTATCTTTATCTGCAAACAAAATATCGTTATCATGAAAAACAGGGTCACAATAGTGCTTTGTGCGCGCCAAAAAAGCTTAAATATGGATACACACCAACTTGCCCAGTTATCAGTGTTACTGCTATACCATTTCTGTTCTGGGAAAAAAATGTCATTACGGGAACAAATTTGTTTTCGTGTACTTATATATCACATAACATAATATAATAGGCAACGAGTAACGCCCTGAAACTGTATGCAAGCTACACAGAATTCAATGGACGCAGAAAAAGGGGGGGCTGTAATTGATGTTGAAAAACGTGTGATCTCGAGATTATCCTCATGAATTGAAAGACTCCAATAACAACCATAGGGATTTCTCTGCACAGTTGGCACAATGTGATGACTGGCATGGACGCCAAAAATCAGGCAGCACAGCTGCGCCGTAACTCAAACCAGTAAAGTATTACACGTCTGGAAA
>JALIZH010026447.1:0-19900 GCA_030522465.1 Rhipicephalus appendiculatus
GGAGAAGAGGAAAACGAAGACGAGAAAAGGGGGCGCGCGGCGACGCCATCTTGGAGGGCGGGCGCGCGCAGAGAAGAACATAGGAGCCGGGACGCAGGGTTCGAGGTGCGGAGAGCAGTGGAAGTTCTGGCTGGGTATCGCCCCAGTCTCCCGCCCGATCATCGGCCTCGGCCAGCAGTCCTCGGAACGACCACTGACCTTGGGCTGCGGGTCTCCCGCCCGAGCATCGGCCTCTGCGAGCAGCCCACGGAACGACTGCTGACCCTGGGCTGCGGTGTATTCCGCCCGAGCATCGGCCTCGGCGAGCAGCGCAGGCCTGGACTACGACTGCAGGGGCCACTTCAGCCTGCACGCCGCCGCTCAGGTGCACGGACACTGCGTGTCGGCGTCACGCCGGACAGGGTCTCCCTACTGACTGGAGGGCACGCCGTAACCGTAAGCGCGAGGACGAACTAGGCGCAAACAGTAGCGGACGTTGAGCCTAGACGTTGACTTTCCTTTACCTTTGTTACTCTTAGTGTTCGTCGTATTGTATTTCTTTCCTGTGTGAAGTTTTCGAAGAATGAAGTGAGAGTGTTTGTTGGGGAACATCGGCGTCTGATTCATTTCACACGGCCAGGCAAGCGAACCAGGCACCCTTACCAACATCGTGACAGAGGTCAACAAACTTTGTTCCTCGAACTCACGTTCGTTAATTTCCTCGTTAAGGGTAGACTGTCCCTAGCTGTGTTTGCATTTTAACTCAGTGTTTATTGTAGCTGTCTTTCTGTGCTGTCATAAACGTCCGTGCGTGTTTTTATCACGTCGTCTTTCCGTGTCCATTTCCTCTACGCACGGCACGCGTAACAAGCGTGACGATACAGTACATCTATTTCTTCACAAAGAACCACAGCCATGCACCTGCAATGCACGGATCTCGCCCACGAGAAAAAAAAAAAATCATGAATACGAAGAGGACGGTGTAAACTAAAGGTTCAGTGACCTCGTGCACACGCTGCGTCCGCAAGAACAGCAATGTTGTACCTCCTTGACCTGTACATGCGCTATCCGCACAGCCGCACCGCATGTGCCGGCGTCTAGTATTCCTGTTATGTACTGCTGAGCTAGGTATCAGCGGACGGCACTATGTCGTAAGACAGGAGAGATGCTAAAGGGAATCCTCAATTCGCAGATGGAAGCGACACGCCACAATGATTCGACTTTCTCGATCGAGTACGATGAGGGCTCCCGCACATCAGACTACCTCAGGGACCATGAAAAGTACGAAGGAAAGCACCGTGACGCGCAGAAGCAGCCGGGTAAGATGTGTTGTATTTTGGTGCAAGAGAGCATGTGTGCCAGTACTTCGACAAATCAGAAACGCTGTTTTCTGTTTTAGGGGTGAAGCTCCTTAGGGCCTGGCCTTGTCCGGCGTCTGTCACGCTACACAAAACCGAAACTGACCTGCACAACGAAAAACAAAAACATCGATGTAAAGAACCGACTTTATGTGTACATCAATCAAGTAAATGACAGCACATTAAAAGGCTGTTAACCAGAACAAAATAAAAGGCACAAAGGCCACAATGCCATACAAACACCAACATTTAAGCACCCATCAATCAAAACATATGACGGAAAAAAAGGTTAGGAATAACGAAATAAAGCACCGTTAACCAGAGCAGACTAGAAGGCCACAATACCATAAAAGCACCGACCTTTAAGCACCCATAAATCAAAGCATATGACAAAAAAAAAAAAAGATTTAAGAATAGGCTAATATCTATCATAGTTTGACAGAACAATATAAAAATACGCTTCATACTAGATAGCCATTTCAACGTAGACATTATGGAACCTTATGAACCAGCTTTATCATCAACGCTCATTCTCCACTGTCATGGTGGTTAGAAATCCGTTATATGAGTATGTGAATCGATTCACGGTTGCCGAATGATCCCCGTGCTTCGCCCACTCATCGTCATTCACTTCGTGGATATGCGTGGATTTTTTTATTTCTCATTGTCACAAGAAATTGTTTGTGTTGTGGCACACGTACAGTTTTAGTTAATTACTGTGACAACATAGCGGTACGCACATAGTTGCACCTTGTGTGTGTAACTGTCACGTGTCGTGCCTGTGTTCCGCCGCGGTTTGTGCGCACCGGGCGCGATCAGTTTTTATTTTGCCCGTCAAGTTAGATGAATATCTAAAACTACGTGCAACTGTTGCGATTTCCAAGAAATAGGTATGCCATTAATTGGCACAAACTGCAACTTTGTAATATAAACACCTGCCCTCAAATGAGTTAATTAATGAGGTTTTTGTTTGTTAATTAGTCGCAACATTGTCATATGTTAACTGCGGCAGAGTATTTCCCCCTCGACGTGGAGTTCGTGTGCGAAAACAAGAGCCTTACTGTTATAGGATGTGTGTGTGTGTGTGTGTGTGTGTGCGCGTGCGTGTGTGTGTGTGTCGAAAAATGGGTATTGCACGGCCCTACTCATGCAGTGCGTTAATACGCGCATTCCACACGTTTTTTAGTTGTTTTCCATTGTAGGGATGTTATCTGTCCCTATACAGGATCACTACCACCGTTTTTTCTCAGGGTCATGAAGTAACTATACAGATAACCATGTATACAAAATAGTCGACATCGTTAGCTGTGCTGAAATCTCCTCGACACCTGAAAAAAAAAAATAATAATAATCCCCCCTACCATGCTATTTCTTTCATTGCTTAATTGAACATTTTGGCCAACACATTGATCAATAATTACAATTCTTTTTCGTATTTCAGAGGATCTTAAGACACATCATCGGCGCGTGACAGTTCACTTTCGCCACCACAAAGTCGTCGATCCAGAAACAAAGGCACAGAAAAAAGTGACCGAGGTTGTTGTGGAGTGTCTGAGCGACATAGTTGAACTGGCCAGACGCATTGCATGCTGGGCCATCAAGCAATTGATCGGATAACCTTGTGGGCATGCTCAAGCTTTCCAGACCCGAAAATAAAACAAGTCTCGCGAGCCGAGTTTTTTTTTCTTTTTTTTTTTTTGTCGCTTTACTCAGAGCAATATTTTTTTTTTTTTAATTTCATATTTCACTTTGTAGTATGGAGTCCGTACTCAGTGCATCAGTCGGCGGTGAATGTGGTGGTGGGGATATGTTTGTGGCAGCGCAACATTTCGAGAGCAGACAAGACGCTTGAGCGCAACGCAGCTGTCTGCGAGCTGCACTCCAACAAGCATATTGTGTCACGCCACTTCGAACACTGTACGCCTTCGAACACTGACCGGTCCTTCTGCCTGGCGCCGTACCGACTGAGCACGCCGGAAAAGCGGCAACGGGTCAGCGAGGTGCTGCAGCCACTGCTAGGTGAGGAGTCCGATGAGTGCGTGACAGTCCCTACTGAGCCTCGAATTCCTTTCAACCGCATGGACGTTGCCCTGCTGTCAGACAACTTTAGAAAGCACGTGTTCAGTGGTCTAGGTCTACCATTGAAGGTCTCGTACAGTTTGCGCTTACTGGGCCCAAACACGAGTCTCCTGTGTGCTGAGAAGCTTGTGTTGTTTACTGTAACAGACGATAGTGTGACGCATGAAGTGTGTGTGCGCGGAGTGAAACTGGACCTGGACGAGCTTGGCGACCCAGCTTCCATTCTCGAGGCTGTCAATGGTATGCATGTGGGTATGGTATGCATACAATGGTATGCATACAATGTCCAATTAAACACATGTCATTCACGTTATAGCGCCTGTTCTAGTGCACATCTACAATACCACTATTAGTGCAGGCATCTTCCCATCAAAAATGAAGACTGCCAAAGTCGTACCAATATATAAAAGGCTGACAGGCTGGACATTAAAAACTACCGCCCTATATCAATTTTGCCGCACTTTTCCAAAGGTCTAGAAAAAAATCATTCTAGCTCAAATATATCTGTGAAAAACATCGAATAATCACGAAAGCCATATGGCTTTCAAAAAAAAACAGATCCACGCAATTAGCACTTCTGGATCCAGAAAGAACACATACTGAGCAACTTCGAAAAGAAGTTGCTGACAATAGGCACCAACGGCTTGAGCGACGAAAGTACAGTCCACCACACCCTGGTCTATCTGGGTGGGACTCTTATGACTGGCGCCGTATACAAACACACACACATATCCCAATCTTTCGTTGAAACATGCCATTCACCCCACAATGTACAGCGATAGCTGTCCGTGGTGCGGAGGCAGGCCCACTCTCCCCCACATAACGTGGGATTGCCAAAACAGGCCAACCAAAATTAACTCTCCGCAAATAGCCGGCAAAATTTCCGGAAGGGAGCAGTGGGAGACTTTGCTCGCCAGCGCGGATCTGGGGGTGCAACTAGCGCTCCTCGACCAGGCGCAGCGGGCCGCTCAAGCCAGTGGAGCCCTGGAATAGGGGCCCCACCCACCCGCTCCCTGTACTCTTTTTTTTCTTTTTTTTTTCCTTTTTTCCCCAATAAACGTTTTGATATATATATATATATGTCGACTATACTCAGGCCTTCGATCATATCAACCTTAATATATTATTAGAAAAGCTCGCGACCTACGGCATTAGGGGTGTTCCATTACAGTTCATTCGATCATATTTACATGAAAGAAGGCAATATGTACAAATAAATCACTTCAAGTCATCAACTGGTACCATAAAAACTGGCGTTCCACAGGGTAGTATCCTAGGTCCCCTGCTCTTTAATTTATATATAAATAACATTGTACTAATTTACAACAACGCTAAGTATATCATCTATGCAGACGACACGAGCGTTTTCATTTCATCTTCATGCTACACTACACTAATGAACAGCGCCAATGAATTTCCTGAGAAACATGCACACATGGTCAATAGAAAACCATCTAAAAACAAATTACGATAAAACTAAAGCAGTAATTTTTCACGCCAAAGGAGCCAAAATTCCAAACAATCACACTTTGGTGCTCAGCAAAAGAAACATAGAAATAGTCAATGAAATTAAAGTATATGGAAGATACTTTTCCAGCAATTTACTATGGGATCAACACTTCGACTTCGTCATAAAAAAACTTAGCCGCATCATAGGGATGCTTAATAGGAATAGATATCGACTACCAACACCTGTAAAACTATTAGTTTACCACTCGTTATTTGCAACTCACATCAATTACGCACACCTTGTTTGGGGCACTACAACTGAATCTAACCTGACGAAAATACACACATTACAGAAAAAGATAATAGCATTATAGCAAACGTACCATACCAACATCACACTGAGCACCTCTTTATGCAGTTCAACATCCCTACAATCTACTCGCTATACAATCGTTTCTTGCTTCGAGTATGGCATTCAAATATAAACTCGGAAACCAGCATATTTAATGAAATAGCTTGTTTACACAAAAATGCTGCCACCTACACTACACGTCACGGAGAACTGTATTTTATACCCCAATCAAGAGCAAACTATGGCATGCAAATGTTACAAAACAAATTACCGAGATTACTTAATTCCCTACATCATGCTGGATTTGAATACTTAATTCCCTACATCATGCTGGATTTGAAACTTCAAACATAACGCGGTCTCAATTGGTCTCTATCATCCGGTCACTCTTTTAGCTTATTTTATGTTGTAAGTTACAACTACCTTTTAGAAGCGTTAACTTTGTTTTTGTAAATCTGTTCGTTATGTACTGTACACTATTTTGTAATTGTTGTATGCGTATATATTGTATAAGTTATGTCATAATTGTTGTAAGTGATGTTGAAGTAATAATGTAAATGATGTTGATAAGTGATGTCCATTTGCTGCCACCACATGGCACCGGGGTCTAAGAGTTTCTCAAGCTGCTTATCGCAGCTTTCATCTTAGCCCCCACCATTGTACAACCAATGGAAACAAATAAATGAAATGAAATGAAATGTATGTTCAGGGGCAGGATTTCTTGAAGAATTCCCGTTCGCACGTTCTAACTCTAACTTAACAGTATGGTATGGGAGCCTGTACAACAGGAAATGCGCAGGAACCTCACTTGAGCGGTGCGTAGCCTGCAAATATCTCCGGAGAATCCTCATCAATCAAAGATGCCGAAGAAAAAAAGCTAAATCAAAAACAAATGCTTTTAGAAGGATGAAAACGAAAATGAAAGCTGTGCGGCGCTTGAATAACAGTGAAAGCGTTAGATGAGATCGTTTCGCAAATGAAAGCGGAAAATGAGAAGACTGAGGAAACGGTACTCTTAAAAAAGATTGACAGCCTTCCCCCTAAACAAAAAGCTGCCATTCTTCAATGTTTTGCCGCTGCAAGCCGAAAATCAACAAAAGGCATGTGCTACAGTTCTGAGTGGGTTTTGGAATGTGTAATAATGCGTATTAAGAGCCCAAGGCTGTAAGAGCACGTACGCAGAGGAAAAATTCAGTTCAGGCTGCAGTTTTGGAATTCCTTCGTTGCTTCATAGTCGATCATTTGTGTAATAAAAGTATTTTTAATACCAAAGGCTTGGTTTTCGATCATAGAAGGAAACAGCCAAATAAACACCTCAATCAAATAAACGTACAAACAAACCTTCTTGAGCACCGCGTGCTCGGCAAGCTGCGTCGCCATTTATATCGGCACCACATCCCCACTTCGGATGAACCTGTAATTTCATGGAACCTGCGATTGGAGTTGAAACTGAAATAGCTGCCATAGCCACATGCTATAGCAGGCGCAGTTAAAAGATGCGAGGTCCAAAAGCGTTTTGTAGCAACAAAAAGTCAAGAAAAAAAAACACTTCACGAAATTCTTAATTGACGTTGGCACGACACACATAGTCGGCAAATAAAGATGATGTATATACATGTGCAAGTTGCAGAAAGAACACAGCGGAATTTAAACGCACGTCAGTACACTCGGCCGTTTCGCAGCGCGGACAGCTGACGTGTAAGCGGGTGTCAGCGCCCCCTGGATCTCTCTTTTCGGCGCATTGCGGAGCAGCCTCAGAGCCGGCGGCACGATCTGCACACTTCCCTCTTCTAGGCACTGTAACATTACTACAGTGTTCAAGTACTATTCTAGTTCACTATAACCGCTATAACATTACCGATTGCGGCTGCTGAATCGTCTGCCATGTAGACGGCCGACGAGCCGCAAGTGTTGCGCTGTAGATCTACGTGACGCGACCAGTCTTGGCGTGATCAGGAGTCGACTTGGAGAGCGACGATTCCTGGCTTACCATGGCACTGGACGTCGTGTGATGTGCCATGGCCGTCGTGTGATGCGTCAGTGAGTGCGGATCAGGTCACAAAGTATTAGAGACACAGCCAATGACGTGTGACCCAAGATCCGGCGGTGGGTGTGTGGTGACGCAGTTGTCGGGTGCCATCAGTGACGTTGAAAGACTGGAGTACGTGTCCTCTGTTCTGGCCCAGTCATTCTCTTTGAGCGGAAAAAAAATAATAAAAATAAACACTCACATTCAACAAGATATGTAAGTGAAAGTGGACAATAGGCTTGCTTGCCACATGTTGGAGCCTAATCAGAATGAGCCGGTTTACCAAAGCATGCCAGAGGCAACCTTTCCCCGTTTGTACGACGTCCTCCATTGTTCATGGTGCATTGAAAGTCTGAATTGTGCATGTGTCAGTTCCCTACCAGTGAACTCTACTAGAGAGCAACAATATAAAGTGAAATATACATGCATGACACCGTGCAAAAAGCTCTATAAGGAGCTTAGACTCCTTCTCACACTGTGTCTTGCAATAGGACGGCAAAATATTCTCTAGTTCTGTTGCCGCGTTTATATAGCGCACATACGGTTCATCTTCAAATGTATACCACCATGCATACAGACTAGATCTCCAACAATGTGCATACTATTGTTTGTGCAACAGTGTGTTCTCATCCATTTACTATCGACTTTGTTTTCCAGCACTGTTTTTTTTTTCCCCAAACATTTCGAGCTAGCAATCAGCCAATAATTCCATCCTTGTCCTCGTACATGTCCTACAGTAGAAAAGTAAGAAGGCAGGAGTGGCCCCACCCAGATGACTAAAACACAGCAGCCAGCTGCCTTCGCATCTACAGAAACAGTCTCACTAAGGTACTCGGCGATGTTCTCGGCGGCTGGGTCACAGACCTTTCGCCTTATGACGTCAACCTGGAACGCGCATTTATTGGCGGAGGATTGTGTGAATCCGCCTTTGAGGTGGAAATGGTGCCGCTATCTAAAGTTGTACCCTACTATAGTACCGTAATACTAGCATAATAGGCGCTTTTTTTCCAGAAAATCCGGCTCCAAGTTTGGGGTGCACCTATTAGGTGGGGGTAAAATTTCCGACTACAGCATAGACCGCTGATAAATAGCCGAAGTCACGAATATCCGCACTACAGCCGAAACAAGCCGTCTTCATAGTCTACAGTAGCGCAAAAGGCGTTGAGCATGCAGTCTCGCGTGTACCGAGAATCGGGGGCATTCGATGCGGTGTACTTACAAGCATTCAAATTTCCGAAAATTAACATCTAAAGACCCGCGTTGCCAACAAAATAAACGCGAAAAAAAAACTACGAAAGAAATGTCATGCGGAAGTTGCGCCGATGACATTTCAGGAAACCACCGATTATGCGCATTATCAAGGCCGAAATTTTGTGCACGCTGAACGATACCGATCGTTCCATTTCACGGCTCGCACCCCATATACAGGCTATTGCAATCGAATCGCGAACCACCATTCGAGTGTTAAAAGTGCCACCCATGCCCCCTTTCCTTCAAGTAGAGCCACCGCAAAGATTACGTTGATTCCGTACAAAACCGCAACTTTGATCGCCCGCGACCGCCACTGAAAAGCAACCAACTGATTAGGCCTAGACAACCGTTTGGCATGTCGCAGGAATTTTGTCACAAAGACAACATGAAGATTGGGCGTCAAAAGATCGCACTCAAGCACTGATCCTAAGAGCAGCGCGCGTGATACGATGTTTAGGTTCGCGGCCGGGAAATCAACGGAGACGAAAGTCCGCCGAGCTTGTGCAAGTCCGCGTATCAGCAAGAGCAGCTCGCGTCGGAAAGCCGATTTCGCTCGCGTTGGAAAGCCGAAAAGCTTTTAAATTTGCGGACGAGGTAGCAAACGCGATAACGAAGACGCTTTTCCCGACAGGAAACTCAAAGCGCAATTGATGAGGACGCGATCGCACGTCCCATGCGGAGCGCGCGCGCGGCCGGCAAGCGGTGCAAAGGTTACTCCGACGCCCAGGCAATCGCCCTTCTTCCTCACTCGGCAGCCCGCACGCCCGCACAGCGCTGCCGCGGTCTTTTTCTTTTCTTTTTTCCTGGCTAAATTTAACGTAAGAAGGCGTCGAATTGCAACCGTGTAAATACGGTACAGAACTACTGATCACGGCCAAGTTCGGGGGGGCGCCTATTATGCGCGGAAATTAAAAAAAGCTGATTTCTCACGACCAAACTGGGGGGTGCGCCTATTATGCGAGTAAATACGGTATGTCCGCTCAGGAACGCGAAACACTTCGCGGATGTTCAGTGCACTAACATTCACTGAAAGTGCACAATGTGGTGTTTCTATGTCTGCAACACTTTTCACATGTGGGACGGCCTTACAAAGTTGTACCCTTGTGAAATGTGAATACTCAAAGAAGGCAATGCAAAGTCAACCTCATAGACCCAAAAAAGGTTTTATTTAAACGTTCATATGTGCCTAAACAACATGGTACCAGCCAGGAGGAATGAAACAGTTTTCAGCTCGGCATGTCGAAAGGAAGAAGGTACACACAGTACTGAAGTTCTACAAAGAAAAAAGGATATGCTGAAAAAGCGGCACATCTCAGCACAAAGGACTCACAAAGGAGATCGAAACAAGCGTAGCGACAGACGCTGCAGTGAAAGCTGCAAATAATGACAAAGAAACCCAGAATGTCCAAGGCCCACTGGGCCTAGACATTAGCTAGAAGCTAGAGGCCATACTTTGTAGCAGTTCGTTCCATACCCCATCCTTTTATAGCTTTTCATTATTCGCCCAGAGACCACACCGCCGAGAAGCTGCTGTTGTTGGCTTTGGCCGCTCGGCATGATGGACTATAAATTATGGAGAACGAAACGAATCGTGGCAAAATATAGTCATATGCCTTTTGGCAGGCTTGGCAGAGCAATAGACCCATAAAAATATTCAGTATCAAAAAAAAAAATATTTTGTTCATCAGCTGAACGACAGCACTCACTACACAACCATTGATGGATAGTGTAGGCATGTGTGACACAACGAACTAACAAACTAAGGGGAAAAAAAAGTCTACAGGTTCTTGGAAACGTTCGCGAGTTTGACATCAACACATCTCTGTAAAGGCAACATTGGGCATTAGGTTTTCCTCGATCCTTGCATCCTCAATATCTTAAGTCTCAGGAAGAGCGCACGGTATATGAAACAACAAACATTACAATATAAACAACCATAAGCTCGAATGCACTGCATCTATGTACACAAAATTAACCTCTTTATAACTCAGCAAGAGGTTTCATCATAGAGTGAGCTTTGAATATTCTGGGAGTCATAAACGAGCGTGGTGCGTACGCTTTCCTGCTAGCTCTGTAAGAAGCTGTATTAAATGCTTCAGAAAGAGCAATTTGGACAATGTCCATAAAACCAGTAGCACCACACGCTGCGAGATTGTAATCATTTTACATCGGTAAACAGTAGATACAAGAACCATTTCTACACACAGTACAATTTAAAAACAATACAGTCAACTAGTAAAGTGTTAAGCAGAGGGCTTGACTCCTCTTTTTTTTTTTATTTAACAGGGCCAGCCACTAGGGAATCCAAGGTGGGCTCACAAAGGTTTTACACCTCTCGTGGTGTGCCGTTGCCGTAACGTAATCATCTTTTTGTTTTGAATGAACAAGTCAATGATAATCGTGAGCAATCAATAAACGCCATCGTTCAACACCTTGTTCGCCGTGAAAATGCACGGACTTGCACAGCAGCCCACGCACGATGATCACCGTCACTCGACAAAAGTACGCCCCGAGAGGTGCAAAATTTTTTCGACGGTGTGCTACGTACTGTTCACTAACAAACAACTGTTCTCTCGGGAAAAACAAGGCACATAGCAAAGGTAGCCTGGTGGGGCTTTTGAGCAAGGTCAAACACACACACTTTATGCACAACGGTCGCACGATTGAGCAGACACAGTCACGACTGGCCTCGGAGGAGGACGCAACGACGCAAGTCAGAGCCGGTTTCAACCCACTCTCCTTGAAGCGGACACAATGGCACGGGTTATGTACATCTCGGAGACAAGTGAAGCCGCGTCAACACACCACCGCCTCAAATGCAGAGTGAGTCGTGTTGGTTTCGCGACATCGTGTGGGAAGACACATTGTAATAGAGATAAGAATGCACGCAATAAGTGTTATGATAACCCTGATGTTATCTCCTCCCCTCTTGTTTCTAATAGCCTAGACACATTTGCATTTTGCAACTCGCAGACACCAGATTCAACTATTCAGAAGTGCAGTCGTAGTGCAAACAAAGGTTCATGCGTGTCATGAAATTTGTGAGTGAATTTGCCAAGGCTGACTTTGCGGCAGGGTCACCGCCGAAGTGCGAACAGTTTCATAATCGACGCC
Organism: Rhipicephalus appendiculatus; assembly: GCA_030522465.1. Classification (NCBI taxonomy): domain Eukaryota; kingdom Metazoa; phylum Arthropoda; class Arachnida; order Ixodida; family Ixodidae; genus Rhipicephalus; species Rhipicephalus appendiculatus. Next base: position 11,612 of record JALIZH010026447.1, read on the forward strand.
TGCGACAGTCCCTGCTGACAGCTCACATACATCCCATAGTTTAGTAGCAAATAGCAAAAGGGTTTAACGATTGTAAACTCTGCATTTGTACTAACACACCTCACAGGTGCAAGCACCCTTGCTTACTTCTGTTTCACATTTGAAATGCACGAATATTATCAGCAGCAGCGCGACTGCAAAGCACTCATGGGGCAGCCACTCCGAAGTTGCCGCGAGTGGTCAAGAGTGCATAAAAACTAACTACCCAGCGACAGCGGTCAGTTCCTCTTAAACAACTAGTAGTTGGCCATCTACATTTGGTTTTAACTGATCTTCGTATCTTCTGTGTACACATACACAATTACTCATGCCCTTTCTAGTAAACTAATGACGTCAGAAGCAAATGCTAAGCAAGTACGTGCCGACCAAACAGTGTTGCACTGCCTCTCACTATTAAAGGGGTACTGACACAAAAACTTTGGTCTCGCGTTTTTTGCTGCAATGTGTTGCTAGGGGCCTGTTAGTGATAACACGGCACCTCGTTTGCTGCAGCGCGCGACAGATATTTAATTACAGGCTCCTCATTACCGACCAGTTTCAGTTTCGGTTTCAGAGAGCTCGAAAACGACAAGCCGCCGGGTGCAACTATCACCACCTAGCGTGCGCAGCTCTCGATCACGTCAGCACACAGAACTGTGACGCACTTCCGCACGGTCTGCATCAAGAAGTCCTTTCGAATAGGAAACGGGACAGCAGTGTCGCCAAACACAAAACTTTCAACGCGTGCGCTGCGGCCACGGACTCGCGACCAGCCGCCGAGAAGTATAGACTGCTGGAAAAAACGCGGCAAAAGAAAATGGCCGCTATGACGTCATCATAACTTGTTGCAGCGTGGTCACGTGAGGGAAGTAGGGAGGTCACCGAGGGTCACCTCTGATGGTGTTACCGCGAGGGAGCTACCGCGAGGGAGTCGATCGCTCACGCAAACTTCAAAATTAATTTAAAATACCTTCTAAACTATATTCGCTGTTGATATTTTGCAGATGATGTACACATGTTCACGGGAATCGAACCCGCAGGCTGTCTCGGCCGCGAAATTTTGTGTCAGTACCCCTTTATATAAAAGCCATGGTCAAAGCATACAGGAATGCTCTATTGAACGCGTCAGCTCAATACCTTAATTCTATTTAACGCTTTTCCGTGACTTGAAGCCAAGTGTCACAGAACACAGTGCAAGCACTCAAGCCACATTTTCCGAGATGCCTGGAGCCAATAACCACTAGATGCACCATTAACGAGGTTTTGGACGAGTTGTCAAGGTTGCATTCTATACATTTATGCTAGTGTGCCAGATGAGAATGACACACAAAGACGCTGGTATGAGCTTTCTCCAATCTAAAATTTTATCTAAAGAAAGCACACAATTTATACATGCAAACAGCACAACCGGCATAAGAGCCAATTCAAATCGCATTGAAATGCCTCATGCACCATCCACCAGCGTGGAGTGAAATACACACCACAAATCAGTCTCCGCAATAACTCGTAACTTCACTGTCGGCTATAACATTCTTTTTCCTTTCCAGTTCCAGTAGTTTGTTCGGTTCTCTTTCATCCTTATCTGCTGTGCTATCTTTAGGTTATTATGGCAGTACTATCGGCGTCAAATGATACCCGAAGAGCAGCAGGCATTCGCAATGGTACAGTGTGCGCCCTCCAGTCATCCCCATTGACAGGCGCGCGCATCTGGTTTTGGCAGCACCACGCATGTGTGCGCCTGTCCATGGTAATAACCGGACGGCGCGCTAAACCACTGTGAATGCTTACCGCTGTTCGGGTTTCATTTGACGCTAGTATATAATGCTTACATAATGCTTTGTCTCAAATGATGACAATAGCCATGCATGCATAAACCGTTTGTCCCCTGGTCACCTATTTTACTGCAGTGCAAAACATCTTCAGCTACTCGAAAACCCCGAAAATAGCCCTAATAATCTCTCCCGGGCAATATAGGACCGTTTAACAGGGCCAACTGAACAGTAATGCAGGAGCAACACTGCTGTCTGGTCGGCACTTGCAAGCCTTGAAAAGTTCTGCGACGATGACACACCAGCAATAAATATGAATCGCACTACCAGTACAATCTCCTATGGACCAAATTGTATCGACAGAAAGCATAGACTGCAACAATATGTAATGGCACATCAAGACATCTTTTCAGTAAACTAAAAAATTACGATGATGCTAGACGCTGCCTTGCGTCTCTCAAATGTTTGACCAGCAAGCTAGACCACAGTTGCATGTTACTGCCATTCCCGTTCAGCAGTTATACGGAATTAAATGCGGGAAGAGCAAGCTGTTACAGCGGAGAGCCGGGAATGACAATGCAAATTTACAAACCTCAACGCGCAAAAGACACTGTACACAATACAACACGGCATTTACAGGCACACCGAAACGCAGTTACGTCGGAAACGGTGCCCACGCTAATGAGCACCTGCAGCAAACTACAAGCGTATTAGAAAAAAAAAAATCTAGCCCTCTTCGCAGAAGAGACAAAAGCACCATGCAGTATTCCTAAAAAAAATCATGCTGCAATGAATAGTACAAGTGGCTGGCATTCACAGCTGAACGATGAGTACACGGTATAATGCCTCCAAACATTGCTTAAAACTAGCAAGAGAACTGACAACGATAACGCGCTGCCAGCGAAGGAGTTGTACAATGTGATATCTACGACACTGCAACGTTTGGGGGAATTCTCGCAGACAGGAATGGGTAGAAGGTAGACGGCGGCTTTTGCGCTTTACTTATAGCTTGAGGACCACATTCACACTGCCACAGCTACACATTTCATATTAGTAATAAGCTTGGCAAACACATACGCTACCGCAAGTGCCGGCTCCTGCACTGTACTTTTTGTAAAGGCATAGCTCGCAGCATCACGTGTAAATCTTAAACGGGACCGCCAACTGTTCGGAACATGCAAAGACTTTACGGCACAGACGATAAGCCCGATGTTCCACACTAATGGGTGCACATTTGAATTTGTATGGGAACATTAACTTCCATATTGGCACAGAAAGTCGCGAGAAATTCTAAGACTGGTGCCACATGATTTTGACTCGGTATGCGCATAGTACTTGCAGTCACTCTGGGGCAAGGTACAGCAAGCATCTCGCTTCCTGAATGTTCGCTTGGGCTCTTATGATTTACTGGCACTGTGCCCTCCCACCTTGCCACTCAACAACATTATAAGGCAGGAATGCGAATGGAACACCACCTATTCCATAATGTTGAAGATGAAGCAAACGCACTGGAAGCAAAATGCTTGTGCGATCTCAACCCTAATCTTCATCAAAAAACATTGCTACGTTTAAAGCTTTCTGCCCGCGAATGCTACCTTCATTTAAACTACATATATTTTCTGTCAACAAGTGAGCACTTATTCTAAGTCTGGCGAATGCATAGCACTCATATACACAGGAATATTTGGCCAGATAGAAAAAAAAGTGATAGCATTCTATCGCAAAACTTACTGTGCCCTAGTTTCTCTAGCTGCACAGACTCAATACAGCTCTAATTGCACAGTTCGACGAAAAAGATTTTAGAGCCACTTCTGAACCGCTTGTGCGTCAACTGACAATGCGCTCCATTAACACACTTCTGGAATTAGCATGATTACTCCGAGGTATCACAAAAACGTGCACTTTCAGATTACCTGCTACAGGCGCTTTCGATATTAGGCGTTTGAGTGAGCCAGTAAACAGAACGGTGGTCATTAAAAATTGGCTGTCGGTCCTAACCACAGCTACAGAGATGCATATTCTCAAAGTTTGTAATGTAGCCGCTGGCAAATACTGAGAGAACCACTGCGATGGCAATTCACCGCGATGGCTTCATTCGTCCTGGTGGCTCAAAGTACTAAATGAAAAAGCAGATATCGGCAATTGTCTGAGGCCTCTCACATGCCGGAATGTACACAAAGCTCGCAAGCAGTTTGGGCTTACAACTAGGAGAGGAACATAGCCAAGTACTGCCCACGCCTTTCATTTAAAAAATAACGTGTTGAGAAAGAAACTGGGGTGTGCGAATATTCCAAGCTTTTGACTAACAAATCAAATAGTGTTCTATTCAATTTGATACTCAAATCGAATAGTGCATATTCAATGTACCCATTATTCTTTGAATACTTTTTGAATAATCAGCACAAATATGGAAACCCCAAGGGAACAAGAAATTGGAAGAGTGAAGAATATTTTTTGTTGCTTTAATTATTAAATTGCCAAGATACACACAATTCAAGCTGTAATTTTGCAGAATCACCAGAGCTATATTCATTACCAGATGAAGGTGTTTTTGCTTGAAACTCTAGTGTTGCCGAAGCAAGTGGTTCGATTAGGGGATGATGTTGACTCATAAACCATTGCCTTAATTTTAGGTCTCAGTTTTATTTAAATGCTGGTGACAAAGCACCACGTTGAATACCGAAGTAACTGCTCGATTCAACCTACAGTTACAAATTACCTCAAACACTCTACTCACTGCTGTGTATACGAGCTTATCCCAGTCTGCATAACTGTCACGTCTCGTGTACATTAAAAATAACGGTAATGTTACTTTGTTAAAGTTTGAGAATATTTGTTTAAAACAAAGTGTGGAATTCTAAGTCTGCATTGAAGATGGCTGTCTTACCATTCGAAAACTATTACATTTTATTCGGTTCTAAAATTCACTATTCACACACCCCTAGAAAGAAACAAAAACACTACGAAACTGTCTGACCAAACAAAATGAAGATTGCAACGTGAGCGTCATAAATATCTGATGCCGCAACGACTAGTTGGCACCATGGCACAAAGAAAAATTTAACAATCTTGAGCACGCATTTTAAAAACTGCAGCGGCACCGAAAACACTGCTTCAACATAGCTCGATCCACTGAATGATGCTACAACAAGGTGAACGCTGATGATGCTTTGAAGAAAGCCAAAGCCGTTGACAACAGTGAAAAAAATTCCACCAAGGATATAATCGGCACACACGCCATTTTGAGTTTCTTACAAGCCATGGCATACTGGTAAGGGTTTGCATGAATGTTACTGCGATCAGCCGTTATGAATTTAGAAAATGGAGGTAGCAGACATGTTTATGGACGTTAGGAACAATGCTGCAAGTTGAAACTAAAAACTGCATGAATTAATAAGGTGCAGCTGTTACACATAGAGCAGGTATTGAGGTGGGTTTTCACTTTTGTCTCTATATTCTATTCACATTCTCACACACTGGCAGCAGCAAATGTACCAACGGGGTCAGGTAAGTCTGACCCCGCTCCTCCAAATGCAGTCCACGGTAAAACTGGACACCAAACGACGGCTCGGAGCCTGCACTGAAAATTCTCCCCACTGCTTGAAACAATGTTACACTGAAAGCACCGCTGCAGTGCCCACTGTAGGTAACCGGGGCTGCACGTTTGCATATTCTGCACTTCAATATATATTATGCGCTCGTGCCTAGCATTTGTTAAACTAACACCAACGCTGCTAGCCGTTGTAGCGCTATCGGCAGAGCGAATGGGAGACACCGACGTAGACAGTCCGAGGCAACGAAGCACCAAGAAACGATTCAGCAGTGTACGAGACACACAGTGCATGCAAACGATTCTGTTCATTGTCGCAAAGTTCTCGCATCTCCACACAAACGAATAACCGCATGGCACCAATAGGGCTAACACAACTCTTCCGGAACTTCCGTCGGCGCGTCGTAATGCGAAAGCGGGTGACTCGGCCACTCAGCTCTGTCATCCACCGTAAGGCACTTAAGAGTTTTACGCTCAGTCGAGTCTGCAATGAACGGGCCATCGTACAGCATCTCCTGCATACCTCGTGATATGATGGTCTGCTTCTTTGTACGGTTGGTTGAAACGCAGCACTCCCTCTGATGCTAGTTTCACAGTGCATGTGCTGTAGTGAATGAGCAAGTGAGGGGGGCGTCCAAGGCTCCTGGCCTTGCAGATGCCTCGGTGGAGAGTGCACTCATATGCCTACAATAAACATTTCAGAAGGAGGTATGCTAGTAGCAATACCTGCTGCATCCAATCAGTGCAAACTCAAAGTAGGTGCATTCACAACGATGAGAATGCATCAAGTGCCTTTTATGACATTTGAGAGCAAGAAGGAACTTCTGGCTAGTATAGCGGAAGTGGCACTAGACATTAAAATGTTTGGGGCAGCCAAAGTTCGGAGCAAGAAAGCTCCTGTCAAATGTTAAAAAGCAATAGCTTTACCATTCAGCACGAGGACAGCCAGCAGGAATGATTCTAAAGAAACAACAGAGCTGAAAGCTGGTGGCATCAACTTCATTGTGCAGGGATGACGAGGCTTATTGGCTATTGGAGCAACAAGTGAACTTTCAATACAGATAGGAATTGCTGCTCTTCCAGCAGACGGGCTGAATGCCATGAGGTGCCAATTCTCAAACCTCTAAGAGTTGTCTGCTTTGAACGCTCTCGCCTAGTGCCTTGCGGTGTCTTCAAGTGCTAGGGCCATGGACTTCTGCCTGACCACCACGCTCCGAGTGCGCAGCATGACAGCAGGAGCAGCACTTGTAGGGTAAGAAACAAAGGAAAAAGAAAAAGCGCGCACACACTATGTTAGTGAGTCACCAAAGGGCATGCATAGTTCGTATGAGCACAAGCGTGCGAGTCTGAAAGGACCTGCCGCGTCAACGGCTGAAAAGTGCTAACCCAGGCTGCATCCAGCGCAGGCGGTAAAGTGGTACTGGCACACCAACCTTGCCCCTGGGATTGCATGAGAATGCTCAAAAGAGTCCACGAAAGGACGCGGAGAAAGAGAACGAGACTAGCACTTGCGGCTCGGCAGCGTCGCTGCCTTGCCGCCGGGCCCGGACACCGACGATGCCGACGTGTTGGAGCTGGAGGACGCCGTCGAGGAAACTTGCGTAGGCGGATGGCCCCGGGAGATCCAGCTGCAGCGGCAGCGGAAGACGCCGCATAGCCACAGGCGTCGACACGGATGCGCAGCTGGGCGACCCACCGGCGCTGGTCGTCCGTTGTGGGCGCCAAGAGGAGCAGCTCCTTGGCCGATGTTGGGTCCACCTTGCAGGGTGCCAGCATGTCGACGTGGTCCCGGTGCAGCTTCAGGCGGCAGCGGCGGCACTCGAGAGCCGGTGGCGGCTTGAACATGTGCCACAGTGGCTTGGGGCACAGCTCGCAGGTGGTCGGCATGTGGAACGAGATCGGGACTAGGTCGTGGCCTTTGTGCTCCAGAGTGCTTAGCTGCACGCACGGGGCAAGGCACTGCTTTAGCACACAGCTCACAAATGCCTAATCTTTATAGAACAAGATAATCTATCTCATAAGAGTACGGTTGATGTTACGAGACTGGGCGTGCAAACATGGGCAGAAGAGAGAAGTCGAGACACCACAAATGCCCTGGTGTGCCACGATGTTTGTCGTGTCTTCACTTCTCTCCTATGTCCGTATTTGTCCACCCCGTCTTTTAACACGAATACGTACCAACTAGCTCAGCTTTCCGTTATTCTAAGAGTACAGTTGGTATGTCAAACAGCGGTTCAGTGCTTAGTAAGGGAGGGGAAAAAAATGCACGCTATATCCACCCCCTGTCATCTTTTTGCATGTCGTCTCCTGTTATATGCCAGTTGCAACAATGTCAAAGGAACTCAGCCAAAACTACACCTTACTCATGTTGGTTGACAGAGGTACAGTATGGTACGATATTAATGGAAACATGAAAATCTGTACCAACTGCCAAACTGCGATTGAAACGTACAAGTGCTATTGAAAAATCAGGCAGGGTAAGTGCACTCACATCTTTGAGCTGTGGTGGATCGGTGCTGTCTCCGGGCTTTCTGCTCTCACCTTCGCCTGCGTACAGGACCTGCACAAACCATGCAGTAAAGACCATGTAAGAACTTGACACAGGAAGGGCATCACATGTAGTACTGTCAAAGTTTTGTGCGGCACGAGCCATATCGCAGGATGTGGAGTCACGTATGCGCACTGCGGACAAGACTGTTTATAGCTGACAACAAGGCATGTCTTAATGAGAAAATATATTCGATTTGCTCCAAGCACAGCACAACAATGTGATTAATGTTTTGAAGTGGGGTATTTATGATGAGCAGTCATGGACTTGATTTCTTATCTTCCCGTGCAGTAGATTTCTTTTCCAGTCATGACCACACAGTATGGACATCCTGTCGGTAATGTAGAGTTGAACAACTGTTCTGTACCTTTGTACTTCCCATCTTCTTGTCATTATCATCCTTT
>JALIZH010026448.1:0-31976 GCA_030522465.1 Rhipicephalus appendiculatus
TTTTAAACAACAAATAAAAATGAAAGCAATAGAGAGGTGCACCATTCTTAAGCATGAAGGACGCAAAAATGAGCAAATTTTGCGTTTGAACTTGAAGGCTCTTGTCAAAGAAGAGAGCGAAATGCCGGGTGGGTTAAAGTAAGATATTCGTGCAGTGAAAGAAAAACTAGAGCTTTTATAGAAAAGTTTCATGGGGCAATAGTTAGGGCACGAGCGGAAAAAATGGTAACTTCTGAAAGACCCACGAAACGTGCTCTGGGTATGGAAAAGAGTTAGGCGCAGCGCAATTCGATAACAGAAATTGTGTACAATGGCGCAGTAGCGAACGCTAAGGAGGACATCGCGCACGCTTTTCACGAGCATTATAGCAAGCTATTTTCAATAGGTGCTGTAGACCGTGTGGGAATCGAGCGCGCCCTCCCCTTTGGCGCCTCGTTCCCCCAGCTAGCGCGAGTGCTGGCCCCGTGCTCCTCGAGCGCCGGGAACATGGCCACCGTGATTTCGCCGCCAGGCCTTTTTTGTCTGGTGCAAGACACGCGTCGGTCTTCCCTGCACGGAGACACGTTGTCCGAACATGCCCGGACAATGCCTACCCCCTCGCATCACGCTAGCACACGTGACGGTGCTTCGCCGATCGTCATTGGCCGCCCGTGACTGCCTCCTCTTCCCTGGGCTTGCTCCCGCCCGGCGCTCGCTCGCCGCGGCAGACGCTCACAGGCCTACACGAGAGGTAGACGCGCTGCTTGAGCAGGCGGCTTCTCGTACGTGCGCTCGGCTGCTGCCCTTTGTGTGATAGCCGTAGCGCCTGCCGGCAAGCGTACACTTGGTCGGTTTTGCGGAGTTACCCTAACGGCCCGCAATCCCGTGATTGTCGCACTGTGCTGTATCTTGGGTTAATAAACCCGTGTTTGTTGTCGACCTGACTCGAGTGCCATCTCTGCGCCGTGTCGGTGAGTCGACGAACCCGGCCATAGCGTCTTTCTTTGTGCGCGACGGCAGTGGAGAACGTCGCGTCCCTTCCCGGTCGCTTCGTAGGGTAAGCTTGTGTAGCAAACCTATCTCCACATAACTGGCGCCCAACTTGGTTTCGGCATGGCTTCAGAGCAGACCCCCTCGAGGCGCTCGTTCCTGCTCTATCCCGTGGAGATGGACTTAATCTCGTTCGATGCGGACGAACCCGGTAGCACGAGATACGGTCGCCTCGACGGCCCTCTGCTTTATCGGTCACCGGGAGAGATCCCTTCTTTGGGACCCCCCTATGGTGATGCTGACCGCTCGAGCGTGGACTACAGTCCCAGCCAAGCCAGTTGCGGGCTAACTCAGCTGTTTGAGACGCACGCGGAGGACGCGCTTACGGGCCCCCTCCTATGCGTCGTCTCCGCTCGCTGGCCTTCCCTTGTCAGCAGCGCAGTTGACTGCCCAACCCGCCGCACCCGAGCCTTCCTTCCGAGGCCACTTAGGTGTCGGCATGCACGCGCTCACTGACCCACCTTGGTCAGGGGCGCAAAGGGTTGTCAATGTTGTCCGCGAGCCAGCTCGCTTTACCGACAACGTCGCCGCTAGCCACCATATCGCCGCGTTTGCCGACGCTCGCATGCCTCAGACTCGCGTAGGCGGCACTTTCGACGCACGTGAGCCACCGTGCTCCGCCGTCGATCCGTTTGCCTACCGCGTGTGGCCTCATGCACCCGTCGGTGCGGCAACAGCCCCACCCTCCTCCGTGCCGTTTACTGGCCCTGTTCGGTCTGACGTGCATGCCGGAGAACAGGCGCGCGACCCTGTCACGGCCACGCCTGCGTCGGAGCAATCGCCGCTGCACGCAACTGCGGCGCAGCTCCTAAACGTCATGTTGGAAGCGGCGCGCTCGCAGCCTTGTTCTGTAAAGGGAGACCCCGAGTCCCCTCAGCCAAGCACGCCGAGTAGCCTAATGCCTGGTTCACGGTAGCGGCACGGCGGCTCGCCGTTTGCCGTTTGCCGTTCTCAGGCTGCCGTGCGCGGGCTGTTTCGTTCGCGCACGTCTGCCGTTCTTTGCCGTTCGAAGAATAGGTCCGAGACCCATTTTCGTGCCGTTTTCCGTTTGCCGGAGAACGACGCGGCCAATCAGCAGTGGAGGAGCGGTTGCCATGACTACGGCGCGCCGCGTCGTCTGCTTCTCCCGCGAAGCAGACGGCGCGAAAGGCAGAAACAGAGGACGCTAAGCGGCTTGCATTACGGTCCGCGTTTCTTGCCTTTATTTGAGGTATGAAGTTTCAAATGGAAAAATTTCTTGAAACCGTAAGACACTACAGTTTCTTGTATGACAAGAAAACACCCGAGTACAAAGACACAGAGCTTAAAATGAACCGGTGGACCACCATCGGGGTGGAATTCGGCATCAAAGGTAAGGAAGCAAACGTCGTTCTCGCTACGAAAGTGCATGCACGCAGGCTGAGACAATGCAAGTGTTCTTTCTCAGGGCACCAAGCGATGATGAAATTCAGGAACGCGAGGGATCGCTGGAGAAAGATCGTCGTCGAAAAAGGATGAGCCACACGAAGCGGCGCAGGGGGGCAGCGCGGGGAAGAAAACGAGCCGGCGCCGCAGCAGCAGGGAACACACCAAAATGAGCGCATCCACAGTTAACGCAACGTACTCGGTGTCGTTGAGAGGCATGTTTAGCTTCCAGCGAACAAGGCAGACTTTTGCACGGGAGAAAAACGGTCCGCGTCGATCATGGCGTCGATTCACAGCCCATCTGATGCGCACATCGTGAATTCTCGTCGTCTCACGTTCATGCGAGATTGCGTCGCGTCACGTGATCGTCTCGCCGGCGAAGTTTGCCGTGCACTTTGAACAGCTCTCTCGCGGGCGGCGGCGGCCGACGGTCTACGGCACCGCGCCGTTACGGCAGGCTTGCCGCCACCGTGAACCAGGCATAAGGGTACCTCTGCCTGAGTACAGCGGTTATTCGGACCGCATGAGTGCCACGGAGTACCTCGAGGCGCTGCACCGCTATCAGCAGGCCATGCGGCTAAACGACAGCGTAATGCTAGGCAGTGTGTTGCCTGTATCGTTGACAGCCCAAGCGGCACGGTGGTACCGACTTGTCGGCCACCAAGCTCGTTCGATGGAGGAGTTTAGGGCGCTATTCCGTAGCGAATTCCTTCCTCCTGACTATGAGCGCCGCATGCGTCGCGAGCTAGAGCTTCGAACGCAACATCCCGACGAATCTCTTCTCGAGTACGTCCGGGCTTTGCAGGAGCTCTACCTCCTTGCCGACCCTACGGCATCAGACGCTGAGAAGGTGGAGCGAGCCATTCGCCAGGCTCATCCAACCTTCGCCGCTTACCTTCGGAGCGCCCGTTATTGTAACCTGAACGAGTTGGCCTCCGATGCGAAGCGTATTCAGGGCGACATACTGGCGGCGAGAGCCTACCGCCCGCCGCCACCGCCGTCCGCTTCTCTCGAGCCTCGTTATGCGTGGGCTGGTGGTGACTTGTCACCCCGTAATCCCCCTGAGTCACGAGGCGGCCTCGGCCGCGAGAGAACAGCGAGACGCGCCCGCTGTGTCGGACCGCGCTCTCGACCCGTACTCGTACGCCCGGGCGTGCCCCTTTGCCCTGCAGGGCGAACGAGAACGGGACCCCCCGTGCCCCAATGCACGAGGGGAGATCCGATCGCGGAGCCCCCCACTGTGGCTAGCGAACGGAGAGCTCCCGGCTCTCACGAATCGCCAAAATCCCCCCACTGATGGCGGAAAAGGCGTCGTCTGCTACCGTTGCCATGCGCGGGGCCACACCGCACGAACATGCAACGCGCCACAACCGACGCAACGGCCTGCTCGCCCGTCGGGAAACGGGGCGAGCCGTCGGTGAGCTCCCCCTCGCCGGCGGCTACAGCAGTACGAGAGAACGGGGGTGTAACCCAACCTCTGGCACCGATGGCGTGTCGCGCTGGACATGACTTTCCAGTCACGCCGGCGCCGTTCATCGCCCTTACGATCGCTGGTCGAGAGTTTGCGGCGTTGCTGGATAGCGGGGCTTCGATCTCGTTGTTCGGCGAAGAGGTTTTGGCTCATTTGCGCGACCGCTCTGTCCGCATTCGAGCTTGCGACACTGCCTTCCATCTCGCCAGCGGTACCGCCACTTCGCGCTGCGCTGCGCGGTTGGTTGTGCGCTGGGAGAATCGCGCGCGCCGACAGCGCTTTGTGCATCTCCCCGGTCTTTCCGTGCCTGTGATTCTCGGTCGCGACTTTCTCGCGCGCACAGGTATCGTGATTGACGTCGCAAGCGGAGGCTACAGAGACGGCCCTTCCGGCGCTCTACGGCCATTCGCTACACCTCCCGTGTTCACGGCTGCCCGTAAGTCGCCGGACGCAACGAGAGAGCAGGAGGAGAGGAGACAAAGCGTAGCCCCCCTCGGCTCGTGTCCCTCACTCCGACGCCAAGACTGGCCCTTTGGTCGGCGCGGCGGAATACGGTCCGTGCCTACCGCTTTCTCACGAGCATAGCGCTACCGCGGTGAACGAGGTCCCGACTACGCTGTTGACTACCCCGGTAAGCAGCAGCTCAGATCGCTCGCTGCCGCCTTTGCGCGACAGCTTGTCGAAACGTGAGAAGGCGCGCCTGTCATCGCTGCTGAGTCGTTTCAGTGACATGTTCACTGAACGACCGGGTTGCACCTCTCTTGTGAGGCACCGGATTGACACAGGCGACGCACAACCGTGGAAATGCAATCCTCGCCCCGTCAGTGTGGCCAAGAGGAAAGCAATTGACCAGGCATTGGATGAGTTGATTGAGACCGGAGTTGTCCAACGCTCAAACAGTCCCTGGGGTTCACCGGTGGTAATGGTCCCCAAAAAAGACGGCTCCTATGGTCTCTGTGTGGACTACCGCCGGTTGAACGAGGTCACGAGGAAGGATGCTTATCCTATGCCTAACGTGGACTCAATCGTGGCTGCTCTAGGCGGTGCCTGCTACTTCAGCACCTTAGATGCTAGCCGCGGTTACCTGCAGGTCTAGATGGAGCCGGCTGACGCGGAGAAAACTGCGTTCACCTCTCACAGAGGCCTGTACGAGTTTACCCGCATGCCGTTTGGCTGTTCTGGAGCTGCAGCTACGTTCCAGAGACTGATTGACCGCATTCTCGGGGATACTAAATGGCAATTCGCCATGGCATACCTCGATGATATCGTCATCTTCTCTCGTACGTTCGAGGAGCACCTTCACCACTTGGAGGAAGTCCTTGAGAGGTTGCGTGCCGCCGGGTTGACTCTGAACCCGAAGAAAGCTCAAATAGCTGAGACTCGCATTTCACTATTGGGCTTTACCATCGAGAGTGGTCGCGTTCTGCCGTGTGAGGAGAAGGTACGAGCCATTGTGGAGTACCCGACGCCGGCGAACATTCAGGGCCTGAGGCGCTTTTTGGGCATGGTGAACTACTACAGACAGTTCGTCCCAAACTGCGCGGACCTCCAAGCGCCCTTGACCGCTCTGTTGAAAAAGTCGGCACGATGGAGCTGGGGCCCAGAGCAAGAGCGAGCCTTTAAGGCGCTCTCCTGAAGCTCTAGTGGCCACAGCCGATCTGAAGCTGCCCGACCTCAACAGGGAGTTCGTTGTCCAGGCGGACGCGAGCGACCTGGGTCTCGGGGCGGTGCTGCTTCAGGAGCACGACGGCGTCCTCCGGCCAGTCGCCTTTGCGAGCCGGTCACTCAACGCCGCCGAGCGCAACTACAGCGTGACTGAAAGGGAATGTCTCGCTATAGTTTTTGCTCTCCGGAAGTTCGACTGCTACGTCGACGGTGTGCCATTCGTGGTGGAAACGGACCACATGGCACTCACCTGGCTTAAGCGCTTGCGCGAGCCCTCGGGCCGCCTCGCGCGCTGGGCGTTGGCCTTGCAGCGGTACAACTTTGTTGTGCGCTACCGGAAAGGGAGTTCAAACGTCGTGGCAGACGCCTTGTCGCGTGCCCCCGTTTTGGCGTCTGACACTTGTGTCCGCCACTCCCGAGAGCAGTCGCACCTAGCAGACTCCGGGGCCTCTGGCTCCAAGGAGTCGAAAGGCGCGCAACCCGACGGCGAAGTCACTTTCGAGTCGATCGCCTCGGGTGAGGACGCATACCTGGTAGACCCTTTCACGTCCGACGGTATCGTCTTCAGCAGAGAGGACTTACTCAAGGCACAGCAGGACGATCCGTTTTGTCAGCAAATTGTTGACGGGCTCAATGAGCTGAGCTCCCAAGAGGAGCGTGGCGGTCAATCCGCCGGGCGCAAACGCACAGCTGGTATTGCTGTCGGCGCCGAGTGCCGTACGCAGACTGGTATTGCTGCGGGCACGTTGGATTCATACCTGCTTGATGCTGATGGTGTTCTCCTGCGCTACGTCCCATCTGAAGAAGCTCCCCAGGAGTCTTTCAAGGTGGTGATACCCCGCAGTCTAAGGAAAGCCACCCTCGGCTATTTCCACGACTCGCGGTTGGCCGGACACGCAAGTGGCCTTAAGACTTTTCAAAAGTTGTGCCGCTCTGCTACCTGGCCTGGCATGAAGCGTGATGCCCTTCACTACGCCCGCTCATGCCGCGTGTGCCAATGCGTGAAGCCTCGTGGGGGGCAAGCCTCCCGGGCTCATGCAGCCGATCGACAGCCGAGAACCCTGGCGAGTCGCGGCCTGTGACATTATGGGACCCTTCCCAAGAAGCCGGAGAGGTTATGTTTTTCTCCTGGCAGTCACAGATCACTTCACGAAGTGGGTCGAGTTGTTTCCCCTTCGGAAGTTAACGGCACGTGCAATCTGGGACAAGTTGACCGAGGTCTTTACCCGCTTTGGCTTTCCGGCGGAGTTGATCACGGACAATGCGTCCTATTTCACGGCCAAGGTGTTTGTGGATGCGTGTGCTGCCTTCGGCATTAAGCACCGCAAAACAACCACGTATCACCCACAGGCCAACCCGACTGAGCGGATAAACCGGAACCTCAAGCCCTTGCTGACAGCCTTTGCGCAGCAACACAGGGATTGGGATGCCTGTCTTAACGAGATAGGCTTCTCCTTGCGGTCCACGGTGAACCGTTCGACCGGGTACACGCCCGCTTTCCTCAACTTCGGGAGAGAGCTGCCTAACCCCATGGACCGCGTTCTGCGGGGCGGCAGTGAGGCGTGCGCCACGAAAGCCGGCCCTTCTGGCTACGCGGCGGAACTGCGCTCACGGATGGACGCAGCCCTCGACCTGGCGCGCTCCAACCTGGCAAAAGCGCGAGCTGGACAGAAGGCTCAATACGACCGGTCGCATCGGGACGTGCACTACGATGTCGGCGATCTCGTCCTCAGACGCAACCACGTCTTGAGTGACGCCGCCAAAGGCATCTCGGCCTCCCTGTCGGCCAAGTGGTTGGGCCCATACCGAGTGCAGACCAAAGTGTCGCCTCTGGTGTACAAGCTGGCTGACTGGACACAAGTCGGCGGTCCAGTTAACGTCTCCGACCTCAAACCTTTCGTTGCCCGCAGCAACGACTTGGGAGGGGGAGGCGGTCACCGAACCGCAGGAAAACCGTGAAAAGGCTGGCCCCAAGCCACGCCACCGGTACAACCTGCGGAAACGCACTTAAGCAACCTTTCTCCTACTAGCAGGTAGCTGGACTTTATTCCATGCCACGTTAGTGAAAGGAGAATAAGTGCTAAGGTGCGCAGACACACGTCTGAAAGTGGTAGAAGGCCCTCTTGGTCGAAAATACCCACGGATGTGTTGTCCAAGCCTTACCCTGGCAAGCGCCCCTTTTTTAGGCAGCACCGTCAGACAGGCACCTCTTTGGCAAGCCGGCTATGCCGGGGGGCACTTCTGTCCAACCCCCCTGCGTCACCCTGTCGTCTCCCTGCGCCTGGCTCTTCTGTGCCTGTTCTGCACCTGTTCCTGACCAGTTGGCCTGCTCTCTCCTGGTCTGCCCTGCCCTGGCCTGGTCCCCGCCTTCTGCCCTCCTGACACCACCTTCCTGCCCAACCCACCTGGCGGCCTCAGCAGCCGCTTTCGGCGGCTGGTCCGCCCACTCAAGCTTTGGCCCTGGCCCGAGCGTGGTCGCTCCGGCTCCCGTTTCTTGGCTGCCTGCTGTTCGAGCCGGCTGTTCCTGCTTGCCCTCGTCCCAGCGACTTTCGGTGGTTGGCTGCTGCACGCACCTTGCAGCCACGCCTCGTACGTTCCCGGCTGCCATCCTCAGACCGGTGATTTGCAAGCGAGCTGGCTGCCCTCGTTGTGCTGTGCTGCCCCGTTCCTCCTGGGCCGTGGACCTCCTACCTGGCAGTGGGCTCTCCCTGGCGTGGTGAAACTTTGGTGGAACTTTTAGTGCGACTGTAGTGCGACCAAGGCTGACCGTGGACTCGTGTCAACGGGAACGACAACCTCGCCTGTCCGTGCTGTGCGGCAACGTTCTTCTGACCTGGCCTTCGTGTAGACGACATCCCCTTTTGGACATTGCCCCGTTGGCCAGCCCCCCTCGCGGCTGAGCTGACCTTGCCACTTGGCCTCGGACAGCCTCTTTCACAGGCTGGCCTCGGTCTTTAGGAGGGGGGAATGTGGGAATCGAGCGCGCCCTCCCCTTTGGCGCCTCGTTCCCCAGCTAGCGCGAGTGCTGGCCCCGTGCTCCTCGAGCGCCGGGAACATGGCCACCGTGATTTCGCCGCCAGGCCTTTTTGTCTGGTGCAAGACACGCGTCGGTCTTCCCTGCACGGAGACACGTTGTCCGAACATGCCCGGACAATGCCTACCCCTCGCATCACGCTAGCACACGTGACGGTGCTTCGCCGATCGTCATTGGCCGCCCGTGACTGCCTCCTCTCCCCCTGGGCTTGCTCCCGCCCGGCGCTCGCTCGCCGCGGCAGACGCTCACAGGCCTACACGAGAGGTAGACGCGCTGCTTGAGCAGGCGGCTTCTCGTACGTGCGCTCGGCTGCTGCCCTTTGTGTGATAGCCGTAGCGCCTGCCGGCAAGCGTACACTTGGTCGGTTTTGCGGAGTTACCTTAACGGCCCGCAATCCCGTGATTGTCGCACTGTGCTGTATCTTGGGTTAATAAACCCGTGTTTGTTGTCGACCTGACTCGAGTGCCATCTCTGCGCCGTGTCGGTGAGTCGACGAACCCGGCCATAGCGTCTTTGTGCGCGACGGCAGTGGAGAACGTCGCGTCCCTTCCCGGTCGCTTCGTAGGGTAAGCTTGTGTAGCAAACCTATCTCCACAACCGTGACCGCTTCACAAGTGAATTTTTGGCGTTGATGCCGCAGTTAGACGATGAAACTAAAGATAGACTGGAACTCTCAATCTCGGTGGGAGAAGTAGAGAGAGCAATTGACAACTTAAACTGCAGGAAATCTCCTGGTCCGGAAGGTCTGAGTGCTGCTTTCTACAAGAAGTTTAAGCAGGAATTATCTCCCGTTTTGGCTAATCTTTTTAATGAAGCCTTTGAAGTGAAATCTCTTCCTCCGTCATTTCTGTCCTCCCATACTATTCTCATCCCTAAAACATATTATTCAAGGAAACTTCGACAGGTGTCAGCATATCAGCCGATCAGTCTGACCAACGTAGACTACAAGATCCTCGTGAAAATTATGGCACATATGTTGCAGGGCGTAATAAAAGAAATAGTAGGCCCACATCAAACATGTGGAATAAAGGGAAGGAGCATCTTTACGAACATTCATACAGCGAGGTGCGTATTAGAATGTACTGATATCCATAGGCGTGCGCACGAGGGGGGGGCAGAGGGGGCGGCCGCCCCCCCCCTGGTCACCTGAGAGAGGGGGGGCGCAAATTCTGCCTTATACATTGGCTTAATAGGAAGGGGGGGGCGCTGCGATGAACCTTCGCCCCTCCCTGCCCCCCCCTGAAGGGCAACTCTGCGCACGCCTATGCTGATATCATGGGTTCTGAGGTCGCCATGCTTCAGGTTGACTTAGAGAAAGCCTTCGATCGCGTGCCGCATGATTTGCTGATAGCCGTATTAGAGCATGTTAACGTCGGTACAGTAATAATAGAAGCCTTTAAGATGGCATACACGGGATGTACTACTCGTCGATTGTTAACAAAGAGTTGGGTAAGTCGATAGAATTGCAGCGTTCCGTGCGCCAAGGGTGCCCGCTCTCTCCTCTCCATTTTTGCATTTACATTGAAAGCCTTTGCCTACGTATAATACGCAGCGACACGATTAAAGGGATCAGGCTTCATGCATGCGAAGTGCGCCTGCTGGCGTATGCTGATGACATAGCGATCTTTTGTACTATCGCGCTCAGTATGAGCTACACCGCGGGAGCGCGTGGCCAAGCGCATTGTTATGTTGTACAGTGGCGCCGATCGTGACATATTTTCCAGTTATCAGGGGAGTGTTTAGCTGTTCCTATAAGTGCGCATCGCCTTCCCTTGCTCTCACGCTCGCCCTCGTTTTGCCATATCGTGATATCAGCTTCGAAAATGATAACTGCCCCGTGGCTTGATACACAAACTTCAAATTTTTTCTTCAGTAAAGCTAAATAAATGGCAAAACGTTCCTTCAAATAAAGGAAGCCATGGATAAAAGCAAGCAATTGGGAGTGATGCGCGCTCACAGGAACAGCCAAACTCTCTCCCAATAACTCTAAAATATGCCACGATCGCCGCCACTGTACAACCTTGCAGTGCACTGGGCCACGCGCTCGCGTGGTGTAGCTCATACTGAGCGCGATAGTACAAACCTTGAAAGTATAGCAGGAGCAGTTAACATAGTAAAACGTTTTTGTGAGGTTAGTGGAAGCGCAGTCAACTGGGCAAAGTGTCTCGGTTTTTGGCATGGAAATTGGGAACTAACACCAAACTATTTCCTGAACGTTCAATAGGCGACAACACCTGTAAAATACTTGGGCGTACCCTTGGAAAACTACAGCGACAGTGATCCTTATTAACACAGACAGGCAGTTGAGATCCGTTAAAAGGCAGAAAAATGCCAGGGTAAGGATTTATCCATGTTTGCTCGCGCGACCATTTACAACCTATTCTTTATTACTAAGTTGTGGCATGTGTAGCAAGTATTGCACTGCTCTCGATTGAATGTGCAGAAACTTCATCGTATTTTTGCCGTGTTTATTTGGGGTTCCACGTGGGAGAAAACAAGTCGGACGAATCTGTTTCGGCGTGTGCGTGATGGTGGTTTGGGTTTATCGCACTTGTTTCTGCGACAGCTTGTAAATCGTTTCTTGTACCTTCGCGATGTTCAGGACCCTTTTTTGCGCACTGTCTGTCAAGTGCGATTGGCGAGTGCTTTGCCCGAGTTTGTTGTGTCTTCTGTTAGATTGGAAGGTCGAACACAAGGCTACACTTTAAGGAGATCATCGAGTCATTTCGCGTCCTGAAGGCACGTTTTTCCTTTGAATATTTAAGCATTGTTTCCCGCAAAAGATTGTATAAAGATTTATGCGACGTTGTTCTTCCAGTTCCACTGTACCGCCTTGAATACTGCGGTGGAACATGGAGCAAAGTGTTAAAGCGCGTTAAAAGCATGCCTATGCGTCCGGGGGGTCAGAACATTCTTCAAGCTTCATGCTGGTGTCGAGCCAGTTAAGACGTGGTTGTCTGACAAAGGGTTATTCGTTTCGTGGGGTGATCACTGCTTTTTGTGTCGGAAGCCGGAAACAATCGAGCATGTTTTTCCTGATTGCTGGGACGGGGTGTTCTTCTGGGATGTCCTGCAAAGGATATTAAAGAAAGATTTCCCGCTGGACGCACAGGGAATAAGGTATCTGACCATTGAAAGTGAGGATGACATCATCATGTTATTGGCTCTGCATAGTATTTGGAGGTCACGCATGGCTATACGTCATGCAGATGTCGATGCTCGACGGGCTATAGAATACTTTTGAGAGTCCTTAACTTCGTTTCTTGCATTACAAAAAATGCAAAAGGATGTGCCCGATTGGGTACCTCGCATGGAATCACTATTGTACATGAAACAATTGTAGACAATTTGTACCGTTGAAAATTGAAGAAACAAAAAAGAAAAAAAATCGGCCATACCATGCTGAATGCGCCGGTTTTCGTCCGATCCCCGAAGCTAATTAAGCAGCATTGGGCTCGGTCAGTAATTGTGAGGGAGACCACCTGGGAACACCGAGTGCTGCTGGCACCTTTCTTTTTAAATGCGAATGCATTTCATAGTCGCGCTATGTCAGGCATCCGGCGTTGTCCGGCGTTGTCCAGCGTTCTCCAGCGTTGTCCGCGGAGGAGGAGGATAGGTTGAGGAGGTAAGCGCCGGCAGGTGTTAGATGTGAAGTATCTTATGGCGAAGCTTAATCCGGTGGTGGTGGTGTGCGGCGTGACCACCCTTACTGCGCATGCGCAAACCCATAAAAAAAAATAAAAATAAAAAACCTCCTCTCTCTTTCTCTCTCCTCTAGGCATCCCTCCCCGCGGCAACCACACCATCACTGCGCATGCGCCTCCCCTCCTCTCTCCCCTGCTACGCTCCCCCCCTCTCTCCTCTAGGCATCCCTGCCCGCGGCGTCCACACTCCCATTGCGCATGCGCGTCCCACCTCTCTCTCCTCTCTCACGCTCCCCCCCCCCCTCTCGCCTCGCGACGCCGACATAGGCAGCGTCTGCTAGCGAGTTTCTTGGTTGAAAAAACCGACTGCTCGCGCTGCACAACCGTTCACTCGCCACCCCGTATATATGGCAATGGATCTTGACCTCCATGGTGGTGCCGGTGGGAGATTTCTCCTGTGCGTTGTTGAACAATAAAAATTCGCTGCGTGCGCGTTAACTAAAAGCCGACTGCGAGTCTCTGTGTCCAGTCGGAGTCTTCTGTCTCTCATTGCACATTAGCAGCGATTGGCATGTTCCAGTAGGAAACACCGCTCCATCGCTGCGTGCTTTACGCATCCCCAGTTTTCTCTCCTGCGCAAAGCTGCGATCACAACGCCGCCGCCGGTGTAAGCGCTAGCGCCCGCTACTTCACATCTACACATGGTTTCCTTTAGCGGAAGATAGTGTAATTTTTTATCTCTCCGCTCTCACTCCCTCTCCCATAGCAACAGCTGCGGGCGCGCTTATCCTCGCCCCTAGCAACCGGAGCAGGTGGTGTGGCCGGAGTAGCGGAGAGTGAGTGGAGAGGAGGAGCGCGCTCTGGTGTGTGAGGGCGCTCGCATCGCGGAAGCTCGGCGGAGCTCCCGCGTGTGTGGAGAGTGTAGCAGAGGGTAGGTGCAGTGCTTCGCCGCTCCTTCTCTCGCCGTTCGCTCTCTCTCCTACCTGCGCGCCACACTCCCGTCCGCTCGCTCGCACGTATATACAAATGGAGTGAAGCGCGCGCGAAATGCATTCGCATGTCCTCACGATTCACTTCGGGGAGGTTAGGGCCCTTCTTTTATTTTTAGATGGGTTCTTTATTTCTTTTTTAAAATTTTTACTTCGCTCATATTTATTATGTCCACTCTAATAATTGAATGAAGATTCAAGGGTTGATGGGGAGAGAAATTTGTCCCTTGAATTAAAAAAAAAAGAATATGTCGGGAAAAGCGAAGTGCGAATGCGATAGCAACATGTAATGTTATAACGAACTATAGGCTAGCACCTAACTCTCTTTCATCCCATCCCGGACCGCGAAACTGCAAAACGCTGGTGTATGGGAATACGGCTGCTCCCGGGAAGGAAGCGGTTTTCGTGCAGTTTGTCGTATCAGGGGTCACAACACCAAGTGGTGAGATCACAGCGCGTAGAAGGGTATACGAGCCGTTTGCTGATGCCTGCCCAGATAGCGCGCGCGCCAGAGCTCGCGACCGCGCCCTTGTAGTCAAAGTTCCCAGCGAACCGTGGTGTTTGCTCTTGACCGAACCCGCCAGCCATGCCGCCACACATTCCTAGCGTAAGAAGTGGACGAATTTTACAGAAATAGGAACTTGTCAAGTCTGAACTTCATATGAATGTGTTCCAGATGTTTCAGAACGGTGCAGCTAGGAATGGGTACCGACATTCACAGGTGCGTTAGACGGGCGGCCGCATTAAACCTAATTCGATGGCTTACGCGATCAGAATTTATACACGGCCTCAGAGATGTGCGCCCAAAAGCAGATGTCTGGGCGCTGTGTTCGTTGCGTTGAAGCGCATTTCGTCCCTCGCATTAGAGTCGAGAGTTGTGAAAGCTTCGTGACATCAAATGACATTGCGGAAGAAGATCCAGAAACAGGGGGTGCGGTGGGCGCTGAACTCCGGCCAATCAGTTGCGGCCGAAATGAACAGTCCACTAGGGGGACACACTGAGAGTAACTCCCCATTCACAGGTGCGTTACGGGCGGCCGCATTAAACCTAATTCGATGGCTTACGCGATCAAAATTTATACACGGCCTCAGAGATGTACGCCCAAAAGCATGAAGTCAGAGGTGCAATCAGGAATGGATGTAAATCAAAGGACGGTGGCACGCCTCGCGTTGGGCGCTCACGGGAAGACGACAAAGGAGGCTGTAAAGGGTGATATGTGATGGACAGGCTTTGAAGTGAGGGAAGCTCAGAGCAAAATGAGATTCGAAGACAGAATGACGAAAATGAAGGAGAGTAGATGGGCAGAGAAGGTTTTCAGGTATTTGTATAGAAAAAGCGTTGACACGCAGTGGAGAAAAAGAACTAGGAGGCTTACCAGTAAATATACGGCTAGCAGTGCGGGCGATATGGCAACAAGGAGCATTAAGCGAAAAGTCAGAGAGGCGGAGAGGACTTATTGATGACAGCGATGGAAAAGAAGCCGGCTCTCAGTGACTACAGAAAGGGAAAAAAGGAAATAAGGAGGGAGAGGTTTTATGATAATTCAAGGGGAAGCGCTTTTCTGTTTGAGGCAAGGTCGGGTTGCCTTAGAACGCGTAGCTATAAAGCGAGATTCAGTAACGAAGAAGAACAATGTACATGCTGTGGGGGAACTAAGGAAACGATGGAACATGTACTGATTGAATGTGGCGATATCCACCCAGATATACGTGTGGACACGAGTCTACATGAAGCCTTGGGTTTTAGGGACAACAATGGAAAGCTGAACACGTCCGCGATAGAAATAAGTAAGAGACGGTTAGAGTATTGGTGGCAGAAAAGTAGAGATAAAGTACAAAAATAAATAATGGGGAAAAATAAGGTCATTCTGCCTTAGAGGCAGAGAGATGGACCGTGAATTTATATTTTTTTTTGGTATAATAACATAGATTTAATCAATGTAGATAAGGCATATTAGGCCAACATGAAACAAGGAAGTTTTTTCTCCCAATTTTTTTTTTTTTCGAGCCTGGTGGAAGACATGTCACCGCCCCGTTTTAAAGGGGACGCTCATAGCATCCATCCATCCATCCATCCCCAGTTAGGGTGGCTCGTAGGCCTTTTCGAGAATGGTTTTCAGAGGCGAGACTATATGGCTCTGTTAAATAACTCAGGTGTCATGTACTGTCCTACATTTGCTCAATCGAAAAGGTTTTACAGAAAATGGGTGACCGCCACATAGCGTGAGAGCGGTTTTTGCGGAGAGCAGCGCGCGCTCACTCGTATGTCGCCTGCACAAGGGTACCCGCGCCTACCCGCGCCTTAGAGTTACTGTATATGCTGTATATGCTACCTTTAAAGGTAGCATATACAGTAACTCTACCGCGCCTGTGCGTGCAGCGCCCCAAGCGGCATCGGCGCGCTTTGGGGACCGGTTTCGGCGGCCGCTTTTCACACCTCCCCATTCTAGCCACCCTACCCCAGTCCCCATCTAAAGTGAGCTAGAATAGGGTAGTGGTACTCTAGTAGTGGGTTCGCTGGGATCCCCTACCCAACGGTTATAGATCTATAAACGTTGCCCCTACCTGACGCCGGGTATGTCACATGTGTGGTGGCGCCACCAGCGGCTTGATTGTAGGGCGTTCTAGCTCACTTTACCCCAGTCATAAAAAATGGAACACGAGCATGCTGGGAACTGTGACCAGAGCACGAAGCACGAGGGGTGAACGGCGTCGGAGGAGGTTTGTCGACGCTAGGCGCGCGCGCACGTGAATTTTCGTTTTTTTTTTTTTCATGAGCTCACCAAGAAAAACGAAAAGAAACAAGAGGCATGGTGGGAATTGTGACAAGAGCCCGAGGACTATAGTGAACTATACCGAGGACATAGCGGCTTCAGAGGAGGTTCGCTTATAGATGCTAGGCGCGCTCTCCTATACATAGTTTTCACGTGACGTCACAGACAGGTTCTCTGCACTAAGTACCTCAAGATGGCGGCCACCGTGACTTCTTATCACATAAGAGAGTGTCAGTGCAGGGGAGAACATAACAGTCGTTCGGTCCCCGCGTTCTTTTGTGCTCTCCCCGCTTTCTTCTGTTCGCCAGCAGCGTCAAGGGGGGAACACAAAGGAACGCGAGGGGGGCACCGGCACTAATCGGATGTCACCGTTATTTGCTCCACGCGTTCGAGTAAGAGTTCACGCAGCATCTCAACCAGCGTGTACTCCAAGATGGCGACCACTGTGACGTCAATGAAAACTATGTATATTTTTCCGCTCTGTGGTTGATGCGGTTTCAATTCATCTAACTGGAGTCGAGAGTTGTGCAAACTTCGTGACATATATCAAAATGACGTTGAAGAGGAAGAATCGAAAGAGAGGGCACTGCTGGCCGAGCTCCCACCAATCAGCGATGGCTGAAATGGAGAGTCAATTGCATTGACACATCGAGAAGAGCACCCCCCGGTGACGTGATGTATTTTATGTCCGGCTTTCCCGTTCGGGTTAAAATAAAGGACTAACGGCGGCGCGCCGCAATTTTTGCTCGGCGGCGGCGGCGGCGTGATCACACTCGGGACACCGGCGGCGGCGCGAGCGGCGTAAGCAAAAACAGGCGGCGGCGGCGGCGCACAGCTCTTGACACACAGCTTTTGACACCGTTCCGGAGTGGCTTACCCATCTGGACGCTTGTGTGTGTTTGCCTGACTTTTGAAATACCTCCTACTGTTCGGAACAATGTGGGTGTTGTGTATGCAAGGTAACTATAATGTGACAAATTATGTTGTGCGCAGTTCACAATTATTACCAGTGTTGATTCCATGCATTAAAGAAGAAAATCGGCCATACCATGCTGAATGCGCCGGTTCTCGTCCGATCCCGGAAGCTAAGCAGCATTGGGCTCGGTCAGTACTTGTGAGGGAGACCACCTGGGAAAACACGAGTGCTGATGGATGGATGGTGGAACTTTATTATAGTCCTGGGAGACGCGACTAGCGCGCAGTGGGCTAGCTTCTCCCACGTTGGGACGGGCAGGCTAAGCCTGACCGCCGCATCGTGGGCTCTCTGGACGGCCCAAAGCTGATCCCCCCTTGTTGGGGCTTCTGATGGCGGAGCACCACTTGGCTGGGTTGGCTTGTTCACTGCCCAGTAACGAGGGGCATCGCCAGAGCATATGCTCTAAGTTTGCTACTTCCCCACAACGGGGATGGCACCTTTTAGATGCGAAGCATCTTATTCTCGGGGCTCTGTCCGTCCCTCCCGCGTCCCCCGTCCCGCGTCCGGCCACTTTCATGAAGTAGGGAAGCACCCATTATGCGAACCAGAACACTGTAGTAATGTTCCCCAACAAACCACCAACCTCCCGAAAATGTCCCAAAAAAGTTTTGGTGGGACATATACTACTTCCCAGAAAAAACCCTACAGCGCCAAAAAACGTCCCGAGTACGCTTTAGCAACCAGCAATTTCCAACTTTGGTGTCATCCCAGAGACCTCGAAATAAGGGTTTCTCATTAATATCTCGGCTTCTATTCATAATGACGAAGCGGTTTTTTGTGTGTGGCATCTAGACTTCTAAATGCACATGCCAGTCAAATTTCATGCACCTAAATCTAGTGGTGTAGCCATGGGCATGGGCGGAAGTGGCACACCGGTGAATACAATGCACCGTGGCACTCCTGCGTTTGGCTACACCACTGGATTTAAGTACACAAAATTTGGTTTGCAGGTGCACTTACACATGTAAATGCTGCGCACAAAAAATGCGCTTCGGTGTAGTAATGCGTGTTTGTGACATTTGTGCTAAGTAAACGAGGTTTACTTTTAAAACAGATTACACTCATTGCAAAAATATACATTTTAATAAATGCCCAGGGCCTTGAGGATTGGCATAAATAACTATGTAAATACAGAAATGATTCATTTTCAGCTGATCTTGTGCAATCTAGCCCAAATAGAAGAATCTTCATTGCAAGGTTTTCTCATCTTGGTCTGTTTTTAAATATCTGAAAGAAAGCAGAACCACAGAACACAATCTTGAGACACCTACAGCATTGTTAACACTGTGTGTACCCTTCCGCGTGCGCCCTGTCCTCGAAACTCATGTGCCGCCTGCCACATATACAAAACGAATATACAAGAGAATGAGTACAGCTTACTAATTGCAGCCTAAGCACATTTTTTTTTAAACAGTGCTCTCAAATGTCACTTCCTTTTAACTGTGTACCACAGCCTAACCTCAATAGAGAGACACAAAAACACAACGATAGTCGTAGCAAATGCATCGAGTGAAGAGTTTTACAGCGAAAGCTGTTATGGGATCACAACAAGGGTCGTTTCTGCGCCGTAGTTGTCCGCCGCCGCCGCCTCCGCCGGTGTCCGTAACCAATATCGCACGAAATAAGAAAAAAACTAAATAAAAAAACACCTATGACAGAACGGGATTCGGACCCGGGTCCTCTGCGTGGCAGCCCAGCACTCTACCACTGAGCTACCCCGCTGCTTGAAACTGCGGTGCAAACTGACCCATGCAAGCTTCATGTCGGGTAACGAATCGCGTTAATGTGTGTTATAAAGCGTTTTAGAGCCCTAAAGTAAGAACCAGGCGTCACGCATTGCGAATTGCGTAACGAGTGGGTTGACCAATGCTCCAACCCATTACAAAAGCCTGGGGCATAATTCTTCATCGTCGTCAGCCACAGCATCAACAAAGTGCACATATGCGTCACAAGAGTGTAGCGGGTACCACCCTCTTCCGCAGAATGACGAATAATGGCATAGTAGACGCTTCCCCACTACACAAAAATTATGATGATTTATGGCGTAGTGGCCCTACCAGCAGTGGCCGATGGCCGATGATTGGACACATATTGGATTCCCATCGGCTTCCGTTATCATTGGCCAACGCCCTGACAGCGTGGTAGAAAAGGGCATGGCCTACAAGCAAAATATGGGCAAGATGGTAGCGAAAGCGGCGAATCTCTTCTTGAAGTGTGCGTCTCCCTTAGTTGTTGGCCCTTCTCACTTACTATAACGAAACAAAAGGTTTGGAAAATATCTGCGATATTTAACATGGAGGCCAAGGGCTTTCCTGTCACATACCATGGTTGCTGGCCAATGTTCTCGGAATTTGCTTGGCCATCAAGCATACTCACTTCTGTGTATTATACTATTCCATGGGAATTCGTGGCGCACGAACACGTACAAACCGTTAAAAAAATGAGGCGGAAGAGCGGATGTGTCCGTTTCTTTGGTGCAATTTCTCATGAATTCGTACAAACAGCTACCGAATAGCCACGGACGATCGTTTTTTCCTGTCATTAATTCAGTTCGCACTGGTTGCTCTACGGAATACATCACTTTTTTTTCTTTTCATCCAAAAGACCAGAACTACACTAGCACGCGCTCAGTGACGCGTTTAAATTTCACACCTCTTCCCGCGCGCGGCGCAGTTTGACCTGTGCACAGCCCTAGTGCGCTAAAAAAAATAGTTCACCAAGGCATCCAAACAGGAAATTTTCGAGAACTCCCAAAACTGCAGCGGCTCTTAAGCGCTTATGTAATAGTACAAAAGTCATCAAAAATATTGCAGTTCATGTGGCTTTAAGTATGTACTCGCACGCACCGCATACACGCTCTCTTCCAGCGCGTGTATCACTGCGCGCCGTCTTCTCACGTTGGAGGTGTGCTCTGGCCATGCAGCGATGAGCTTCTTATTCAAGTTGAAATAGAAGGTGAGTAAATTTCAGCAGTCTCGCTATTTGCCTTGTTCCCTCTATGCTATATACGATTTGATAATGAAGTTCACGGAGGCGAAAATAGCGGATGTTTTAAGGAGCGGGCACTGCGTAAATAGCGGCAGTAGCTGCTTAGTCCTAGTGGTCCTAGCACCTCTCAGTTTGTGTGATCGCACATGCCGTAGTTTTCTCATGCTACCAGCGAAAACCAGACATGCGAAACGTTCTTCGGTACTGTGTCCGGGCACCGATTCAATTCGCCTTAGTTTTTCGTGAGCGATATACTTATTTCGGGGAAAACTATTCGCGATGTGAAATCAACTGAACGGACGTCCTTGCACGGTCCGAAAGACAGTTGGCGAGCCGCCGGCTGTGGACGCTGATGACGCTTAGGCAGTCCGTAGCTGCTACCTCGCGGTGGATACGAGGTTCCATTTGTGTTTGTACGAAAGCGCAATAGACTTAGTATGCAGTATGACCATGCCTTCGCATATTTTCGTAAAGGACGGCGACCAGATCGGATGATTGACCGCACTAGACAAGTGTTATAAGTCTGTACTTGCAGTGAAATGCGTAGGCTACATCGGTGCCAGCGGTACAGAACCTACATTTATCGAGGAGGCTATGCCCTGTAACTCGTAGCAGCGAGTGGCGCGTGGCCGGCGTGCGCGGCGATTTCCCGTTCGCTTCTGGAGGAGTCCGCTGACGCGCCGTGCGATCTAGGGTCGATGTCGGCGCTTTATTAACTAATTGGAAATTATAAACTTGTGCATGCGGTCATATTTCCAAGGTGAAATAGATATGAAGGCTGGTGCCGAATGCAAGGAAGTCATGGGATCATCTGCCTTCCAAATTCAACCATGCATGTATTTTTTTCATTTACGTACGCAATTGATAGGGTTCTCGCATGAATATGCAAGCTACTGCAGTAATAAACTTGTAGTTGAAAGAGGAAAAGAAATGTATCATACTGTCCAATCAACTGTTGTTTTTCTCCCGTCTGTGCAGCTGCTGTCATCCTCATGATCATGCATAACCAATTAGCCTTCCGACCGCTGTGTGTTTTGTTGAAAATTGGTGAAAGCAAGTGCTTAAGAGATAACTTTTCTAAAAAGGGAAGCTCATGATTTTTTGTCTCATTGTATTTCAGAGGGGAAGGACGTACCCTGTTCAACACAACTGATGCAGCTGTTTCGGACGTAAGAAAAAGGTGGCTCATGTTCGCTTGAGATCAAGAAGGCGCACCTATACAAAGAAGGCATGCCACTATGATGGAGGACCCCAACAGAAGCCCAAGCAACACTTCATAATCGCAAGAGTTCAGGAAAGAACAGAAAAATGGCATATTGCCTTGTATATATTCAGTGTAAAATAAACCTGAAGCACCAGAAATATTTGCCTTGTGACTTATTTGAGGAGTGGGGGGGGGGGGGGACAAACATCTAGAAAAAAGTAGCCGGGCATCAAATTCTAGCCAAGACAAAAAAAATAAAATTAATGAGCCAGGAATTGCATTGGCCAAAATGCTTGGCTCCCATATCAAGAACATGCTTGGCTATTGCATGGTATTCCATTACAGTGCCAACCATGGAAAGAGGTGTTTCCAATGATTTGCCAAGCACGGCCTTCCTTTGCTTGGCCAATGGTAGGCTTGTCACACTTGCCAAGCACATAACTCGATTGGCCTCCAATAACTTTCCAATCATGGACAGATTGGCCACTGGTGATTTACCATGCTTGGTCCAAGCAAATTTTGCTGGTAGGGGGGGTACCATGCAAGTGGCCTTGTAGTAGTTGCCCCAAGAGTGTTTAAAAAAAAGGTTCAGAAAGGCCGCTCTCCCAGCTTTCGCTGTGACTGTGCTGCGCGTTCCGCGCAGGCCGGTGGCTTTTTTCTTGCCTCTTTCTTCTTCGTTCTTTTGAGTGCGCTGCTTGGCTAGCACGGTATGATGGTAGTTCTTACTAATTATTAAGATGCACAACAATGCGAGACTAGAACATAAGTTATGAATGTTGACTCTTAAGCAGTTTGCATTATTTTTGTGTCATATTTCACAAAATCAATATGGGTCATTGCTGTTGTTGCAAAGTGGGTTTGTTGGTACATCATACACAATGTCATCACACAGCGCATATTTCGCAGAAGCATACATGGAGAATCAGCTTTTGAAAATGGGTTAATTTCCGACCACGGTGGTAATCTGGGCACGTTGGTATTCCGTTTCTTTGAACGATAAAAGCACCCTTAAGACGATCACACAACGAAGGAACGCACGCGCACACATATACAGCGCTTCTTTCCACAGTTTACTTTGTGCAGTGGCGTAGCCAAGGGGGGGGTTTGGGGGGGTTCAAACCCCCCCCCGAAATTTTTCAGTTTTGCTTGCGTATATATGCACGCACACATACAAATGCACGCACGAACATACATAAAGTATGGTTGAACCCCCCCCCCCCCCCCCCGAAAAAAATTTCTGGCTACGCTACTGACTTTGTGATCCTATCATTACTTATATAGCAAAAGATGAGCACGTCTGTTGCGCAGAAGTAACAGATCATTACTACGCAACATGACGGACACCGAGAAAATCAAATTCCTTTTGTGTCAGCGCGAAAGACGGCATGCTAATGCGCTTGTCACCCATCTTTTCCAGCTCCCCCGCTTCTATAATCCCGCGTGTAAGCTGATTCCTATTTCTTCCCACAATTCTGCACGTGTTGAACAAAGGAAGGCAACCGCACTTCTTACAATGCATTTCTAGGAAACCATCTGCCACGTTTCTAGCATTGTAATGGTCTTCACGCAGCCGGTCATTCAGGCTGCGACCGATTTGTCCACCGTGGCTGCGACTAGCTGCGACCACAAGATAGCGGCAGACAACACTCTCGCTGACTGAGTGATCGGCTGCGTGAACACCATTACAATACTAGAAACGTGGCAGGTGGATTCCTAGCAATGCATTGTAAGAAGTTCTTTGTTCAACACGTGCATAATTGTGGGGAGAATTAGGAATCAAATAATAATAATATCTGGGGTTTAACGTCCCAAAACCACGATATGATTATGAGAGACGCCGTAGTGGAGGGCTCCGGAAATTTTGACCACCTGGGGTTCTTTAACGTGCACCTAAATCTAAGTACACGGGCCTCAGTATTTTCGCCTTCATCGAAAATGCAGCCGCCGCGGCCGGGATTCGATCCCGCGACCTTCGGGTCAGCAGTCGAGCGCCATAACCACTAGACCACCGTGGCGGGGCAATTAGGAATCAACTTACACGCGATATTATATGAGCAATGGAGATTGAAAAGCCGTCTATCGCGCTGACAGAAAATGAATGTGATTTTCGTGGTGTTCCTGATGTTGCCTATTGATATTTTGTTACTCTGCGCAGCAGATGTGCTAAATAAGTGGTGTAAGGATCACCATAAGCGGGGGGCAGGGTTCCCCTTCAGGCGGGGCGGGGGGGGGGGGGGGCGAAGGTTCGTTGCAGCGCCCCTCTCCCTATTAAGTCAATGTATGGGGCAGACTTTACGCCCCCCCCCCCCCCCTCTTAGGTGACTCAAGGGGGGAAGCCTCTCCTGCCCACCCCCCGTGCGCACGCCTATGGGGATCACAAAACAAACTGTTGAAAGTAGCGCCATGTGTCTGCGTGTGTGTTCCTTCGTTGTGTGATCGTATCCAGTGAACTTTTACCGCTCATAAAAATTGTTTTTCGAGTTAAGCAGCCCATATATACCTTTCTCTAAGCGCATGAACAAGTATAATAAATTTATTACATGAATAGTTAAACATTCGGTGCAAATGCCCTGGGCCAAACTCAAAACACTTTGGGACAGTTTTGTCGCCTGAATTGCCTTAATTTAATGGGCCCATAATCCACTACGAGTTCAGAGCAGAGAGTGTCTTTTTTTTCTCGCCTTCAATACCCTTCGTACAGGCGCTCTCTCTTCCTCGCGAGTTATTTCCGTATATAACACGTGGACAATATCAGCACTAAACCTTGAGCCTATCAGTTATTTTGTGCTGTTCGACTACATGCTGGTTTCCCCTCTTGAGCAGCCAAGAACACAAAAAACGAAGTGAAATCAGTTGATCGCACAGGATAGCGACGCAAGGCAAGGCATAACGGGCGTGCGACTAAATGGCAAAGCGAAGTAGGAGAATTCACTACCCTCACATATGGAACAATCCAGAGGTTATTTCTTCGTGGCGTCATGCACGCGAACAGCCTGAGGACATCATGAATTGTCCATAAAAGACGGAATAATTCCTGTATCTTTAGTCAGAGCATGAAGTCGACATTATCGCTTATACCCGCACATACGTGTAAGCAGAAACCAAGATATAAAGGCTATCATTATATTTCTTCTAGTTTACATTTCGTGTATATAATAATATTTTAAAAGCTTTCTCGCATGCAAAAAATACACGAGATGCGAGAAGAATCTTATTAGCACGTGTGGAAAACATGTACTGTTTCGGAGCAAAGTTCAAGGCAAGGCAAAATTTTTCCATTGTTACGGTCTAAAACAAGCGAATTGTGTCACGAATCATCTCAAACGGGTTCTTAGGTTTTCGTCGCGCCCGCGTTTTCTTGCGACTCATCCTAGTGGGAAGGAAACAAAGACAGCAGCCGTGAACTCAGAACTTTGCGCTCGCAAGTAACATTGAACTTACACCCCTTTCACGCACAACACAAATATCCGATTGCAACTTCGCCGCATCGAGATGGTCGTACATACCTTCTGTAGCGATGCAAATCCACAAAAAACCTGTAATTTTGACGATGACATGTGCAATACCACACGAATCCACAGAGCACGCAATGGAGCACAGAAACCAAATGAAAAACCATGGATGCACAAAGACGGCAGACAAGAAGACCGAGCGCGTCACAAAGCGCGCATGCGCGAAGCCAACAGCAAGTGCGCATGCGCGGCATTTCTTTTCAGTTTTTTTTTTTTTTTCACCCAAGTGTTTTGCTCCCTCAAGGGCATTTCGGGGATCAGTGCGGGCTGTTTTGTTTTGATGGCGTTTTTATGAAAATCGTTCGTCCCGCAATGACTTTCTGGGGCTTTTTTTTGGTGCCCAGTAACTTTTTATTTGTTTGTTTATATCCGAAAAACACGTTTTGCCAATTTTTAAGAAACAAATTTGGGAGCTCCACATTCGGGTCATTTCTGGAGATCCAAGGGAGATGGTGTGGTTTGTTGGGATGACGGCCGTCAACCCTAACACAGTCATCAGAGCCATGGCCGAGAGCACAGAGAGGCTGCTTAGCAATGGCTAGGCAGGTGGTGTCTGTCGCCCGTTGACCCCATTCCTTGAGTCATGGCCGAGAGCACAGAGAGGCTGCTTAGCAATGGCTAGGCAGGTGGTGTCTGTCGCCCAGGTTGACCCCATTCCTTAATCTTGCTTGCATGTGTTTGGAGGGGGGCTTAGTCCGTCCCGCGTCCCACACCACCACAGCGCATGGGCGTCCCCTCCCCCCCTCTCTCTCCTACGCTCACCCCCCTTTCTCTCCTCTAGGAATCCTCTACTCTACGGAGCGGCCCCCCGCGTCCCCTCCCCTATGCTCTCCTACGCTCACCCCCCTTCATCTACTCTAGGAATCATCTACTCTACGCAGCGGCTCCCACAGCGCATGCGCGTCCTCTCCCCCTCTAAGAATCCTCTACTCTACGGAGCGGCTCCCGCGTCCCGCAGCGCATGCACGTCCCCTCTCTCTCCTCTCCTACGGTCTCCCCCCCCCCCCCCGTCCTTTCCTCTAGGAATCCTCTACGGAGCGGCGCGCACGACAGGTGGTGTGACAGCTGCATACTCCGCTGGGGGGCGCCACGGTAGTTCCGCGGTATGAAAATGACGGAGCGCGCGCGCCATTCTCTCTCCTGTGCAGCGCCGCGACGAGCGCCCGGACCACTGCCGTGAAATGAGAGCGGCGACGTTCCTCCCGCTCAAGCTAATTATCTCCCCGCTGCTTCGCATCCACACATGGTTCCCTTTAGCGGGAGATGGGAAATTTTTTTATTATTATTTTAGGGGCGAAGCACCTTAGGGTCTAGGCTTGTCCGTTGTTTTGCGTTGTCCGTGTTGACGGCACAGCACATGCTTACCCACTCTACGCCATGACGATGACGCTGATGACAATGAACAATAAGCGCGTTCCAGACCACACATTCTCTTTCTGCCATGGATGAAAACGAACGTGAACGCGCGCTCGCCCCCGAAAGGCAACGCCGACGCAGACAACAAGCTACCCCGGGAGCGAGAGCTCGCGAAGCAGCGGCAAAGCCGACAACAAGCTGCTACTCCGGCGGCGATAGCGCGGCATGCGGCGGCTCAAAGTCTACGCAGACAGCAAGCTACCCCGGACACCTGTGGCACATACCCATATGCAGACACTTGTGGCACATACCCATATACCACGGGCCGCGGTATGCGGGTATGCGCCACAGGTGTTTGACAATTTATATCTACCCAGGAACGGCAAGGACAGACATTAGTGATTTAAATGCGAGAGCATTAAGAAAAACTGACGTTGGCAGCGTTGACCCGACGAATGCAAATAATAAATATCAGGGTCCCAGCAGGAATCGAACCCAAGCAACCTGCATGGCAATCAAGTATTCTACCACAGAGCCACGCCAGGTCTCGGAACTGCTTTGGAAAAAGACCCTGCGCAGGCGTAATGTTGGTGAAACGTCAATTGTGGTTGCAGTGCTGGCTATCTAATTTTATTAACGTTACATATGTACTCCTATGAGGCAGGCACCACGTCAGGTAAAGTCAATTGTATACTTAAGTGCCATCCACCGTAGTTGGTCCACGAAGCACTATCCAGGGCTGCCATCCTCGCAAGCACAAGTGCTACATATCAGTTTACCGCTTCTGGTGCTGGTAATACCCATGTTTCTGTTGGCATCGTTACGCAACTGTATACAACTGGTTATATGAAAGATATGAGACTGCTCAACATATGTCTGTACGTACAACATTCATAGATATCTTTAACGTCATTTCGTAACGTTTCACTCAATAAAAAAAATTACAACCCAGTCACCTTGCCTCCGCATGCTTCGCATAACATAGATTCCCATGGTACTTGGGATCTGCCGAATTTTTCTTAAATTTTTACTTCGCGTTATATTTATTATGTGCACTCTAATAATCAAACATTTATGCTGTGGAGAAGAGCACATTGGCAAATATAAGTGGAGTCGTAAAGGGCTGCTTCTCGCCATCGGCCATACCATGCTGAATGCGCCGGTTCTCGTCCGATCCCCAAAGCTAGGCAGCGTTGGGCACGGTCACTCTTGGGAGGGAGAGCGCCTGGGAACACCGAGTGCTGACGGCACCTTTCTTTTTTATTTTTACATCGGTTCTTTATTTCTTTTTTTTTAATTTTTACTTGACTTCATATTTATTCTGTGGATGCAAAAGTAGGGCTGCTCACCACTTTTGCATCCCTCAGTATGTAGCACGTACACAATCTGCTTCGCTGCATATCGGCCACCAAAGCTATGGTTTAGCACTGCATCAATGCGTATTTGCAGTGGTTGTTTGCACATTGCCTTCATCATCATCCTCATTCTCAACCTATGCTTATGTCTAATGCAGGACGAAGGCCTCTCCAATGATCTCGAATTTGCCATATCTCGTGCGACCAGATCCAATTTTATAACTCTGTGAACTTCTTAATTTTACCGCTCCATCTAACTCACTGCCATTGTCGGCTTCTTTTGCCTTCTCTTGATATCCACTCTGTTGCTCTAACTGACCACCGGTAGTCTGTCGTATGCATTATTTGGCCCACCTAGGTCTTCTTATGCTGTATATAAACTAGAACATCAGTTTCACCTGTTTGTTGTCTGAACCATCCTACTGACTTCCGGTTTTTTTAAGTTACACCTACCATTTCCCTTCCACAGCATGCGTGTGGTTCTTGACTTGAGTTTTCATTTTTTTTAACCCTCGATGTTTCAGCTCCATATGTTAGAACTGGTGGTATGCTGTGATTGGCTGTACGGTTTTTGTTTTAGGGAGAGCATCACTCTACCTGTTAGAATTTGGTAATGCCTGCTGGATGCAATGCAGCCCATCCTTATTCTTGAGTGGATCTCCTTTCCATGAGTGGGCTCTCTCTGTTATTAGTTGAGTGAGGTACACGAACTCTTGTATAGAAGGTTCAGTTGCTGATGGCGAATTCTTTTGATTTTGCCAGGCTACAAATCATTACTTTTGTCTTCAGCATATTGATTTTTACCCCTGCTCTAATACTTTCTTGGTTCAAATCATTAATCCTTTCTTGTCATTGGTCACCATCATTCCTGAAGGGCACTACGTCCTCTGTAAATCTTAGGCTGCTGAGGTATTGTCACGTGGCTGTGATGTTCAAGAAGGTAGCAGTCGGCGGATTCAAGACAAACTTTTTATTCGGGTGAACTTGTGCCCAGAATATGAAAAGTCACGGTACGAGCAATACACGTTGTACAATGGTAGTGGCGAACAGAGCATCGGCCGTTGATAATCTGATATGCGGTAAGACACATCAGCATTTATACTACATGCAGCATCAAAACATTCCAGCCTTGTTGCTGGTGGTCGCACAAGGTCCAGAATAAGCTCAACTGTCCATGTTTGCGCGCTCAAGCCTATCAGAAGACTTTAAAATTGGTCTGGAAGGTTCCCAGACATTCGAGCATGGTTTATGCAAGTGAGTGGTTGTAAGTGTAATGGACCATTTACATAACAGTAGCAAAAGAAGCGCATGTGGCACTATTCTCCGTTTATCTTTATTCCTGTTTCTCCTCAGTTAAGCCATTGAAATACTTCTACAAGCTGTTAAATATCATAAGCTTCTAAAATTACTCCTCACTCAAGGACTTGCTTATTCAAATATTACAAATTTTCCCCTAAATAAGATTTCTGTACCTCCCCAAGGTGCAAACTAACTGTGGCTGTGAAAAAAAATTGGTTTTGTTTTAATCAAACTGTGGAATTTCCAGGCTCACCATATCATGTTTTCTGTTTCTGTATCTTTAAACATCAACTTTAAGATACCATTTTTAAGCAACAACAAACTTTATTGGAATATCTGATCTGACAGGCAACCTTATTTCTGTTCTTTGCTTTCTTT
Source organism: Rhipicephalus appendiculatus (assembly GCA_030522465.1). Taxonomy (NCBI): domain Eukaryota; kingdom Metazoa; phylum Arthropoda; class Arachnida; order Ixodida; family Ixodidae; genus Rhipicephalus; species Rhipicephalus appendiculatus. The sequence continues at coordinate 29,079 of JALIZH010026448.1, forward strand.
TATGCTATATTTTATCCCTTACCTCTGTCATTGTATGAAGTTATATTACATATTATTGTTTGTATAAATATGTATATAAAAGTATGTCGGTATAAATACATGAACTGCCTGCATTTTCTTTTTTGCTCTATTAATTTGTCTTCCTAATATTATGCATGTTTTGTTTTTGGCTGTTTAGTTGCTTTATTTAAAGCCTCATGCCCTACTAAGGTGCATCACTATGGGGCCCTTGTCTTCACTAAAAATGTAAACTTTTGTATGTGTACTAAATATGCAATCAACTTCAAACTCTCAGAAAACTGAGGAACCATACTGCCAGCAGCACAGAGAGAATGGAGTTCAGCTTAGCTTATGCTTATACTTACAAAGCTTATTATATCATTATATTATATCATTACCAGTCCTGTCTTTTATCTTGCATTGTCATTTTGCACTGAAAAAGCACTATGGGTTATATCATTACATGGTGCACGAAACATCAAAACTAACATACACACATACACTTCTTATATTACAAAAGAAGATAATTTCCTATGTTGCAAATATAGACTCTTATTCAAGCACTACAAAGGCATTCCCAAAGTATAACGTCACTCGAATAGACAATCTGTATACATTTCATTTATCACATGCTGCCCCAATGTTTTTCCAGGAACCGCATAAAGCAGTCGGCATCATAGGAGCACAGCATTGTCACATCAATGCAAACACATAAAATTCTGAGATATGGTCAGTTATACACTTCAGAACATGCTATAAACATCAGTCATTAAAGGACCCCTGACAGCGAAAGTTTTGTTTGCGACTTTTTTACAGTAATTTGTAGCTTTGTGTCTGGTAATGCCAAAATTGAATCGTAAATGCTCTAACGCATCGTATAATTAATGCTAGCATCGTTAATGCAGAACAGATTTGCTTCAGTTCGAAGCACCCACCTAAATACCATAAGAAACTAGCACCCCACAGCGGGGCAGCGCCTGAGACTAAGTGCGCTCAAGCTTCGGTGACGCTGAACGCGTTGTTTTCAAATAGGGGGACCTGCGGGCGGTGAAGAATGAAACGATGTGGGCGTTTTGAGCGTGTCCCCCTCAGGAAAAAGAAAAGCATTCCTGGCGTAAGCAGCGAAAACCACCTTGAGAGCAGCCCGACAACAAAGCGAGAGGGGTGCCGAACAATAGTCCTCGCCGGGTGCCAGTCGGGGTATTGTGTGTGCCCCGAAAATGTTCTCCGACGTCGACAATACTTGCATGACCTCTGCAACATCACGAGGCGAGCCTCTGTCTACGTCAAACCACAGAAAATGTTGATTGCACCTGAATACTCGGATGAGCACTCACCTTTACTTTAAAACCAAATTAAAATATCTTATAGGCAACGCTCGTCCCTAATAATCGGTCAAAAGTGCCCCCGCATGCAGGAGTCTCAAACAACACAAGCATCTTGAGTTTCCAAATTCGGTGTCAGGGGTCCTTTAATACATAATGTACTATCGGCTATCAACAAACACGAAAATATCCACAATTTCAGTAGAAAGAACTATCCTTACACTTTTGTTCACTTCTAATGACTGTGATGTGGTTATTATTGCCCCATGTTATAAGTGTATACTGTGCAACCTATTTCGTTTTTTTTTTTTTTTTCAAGTGTTAATTTTCTAAATTTCAATCTCATACTGCATAGTATAGCTAGTGTTTAATTGCTTTGTGTTGCTAGTATAGTTACAGTAGTGTTGTATGAAACTCATTGTGTTAAAAGTTCTTTAAATGCTGGTAACTGTGATGGAAATAATGACTCAGTATTTCAGTTTTCATTTTATTTTTGATTTCAGCAGCAGCAATATTGTTTGTAACTGCAGGTATGGCTAGAATTTATATGCCAATTATTGTACACGTGCACACACCCTTTGCTGTACTACTGCCTTGTCTGGTCTTTTGGGCCACATCAAGCTACCTGCATAGCTCTTAGCCAAAAATGACCATACAGCATGGGAACTACAGAATAGAATTTATTTCATTGGTTTATTGATATCATCGTCTCTAATTGCCCTTGGTTTCTTGGCAGGAGAGTCAGTCCTTGTATGCATTGCCATGATGTGACGCTTTTGGGTGGGTTATAGTGCCCTTGTTATTCAGCAACTACAGTGAAACCTCGGTGGTACGAATCTCAGGGGACCACAAAAAATATTCGTATCATCCGAAATTCGTATCACCAGAAAGCATGGAAAATTAGCATGCGACAAAAGGAAGCTGGCGTACATATTCATTTCTTGTTTTTCAGGGCCGCAGCAACGTTAGGAAGAACTCTGAACGATTGTAAGTTAAGTTTTTAGATGTCGGCAATCATACCAGTAGTCGTAAATGTACGGCCCGTACGCGCTTGTTTAATTAATGAACCAGATGCATTGTGACCCGCGACAGCAGTAGCCCCTTCCAAATTTTAGTATGCTTTTTTGCATGAACACGGAGTACTGCAGCGGAAGTAACAAAAGAAGCGCTTTGACGCGACAGATCAAGGCCAAAACATTTCAGAACCACGGTCCTATGTTACGATTTTGTTATTGCGGAGGTGTTGGGGATGTTTTTTCGGAGATTTACGGCCGTGCTCGCACAAGTGCGACCTCAACAGTCGCGCATGTTGACGTTTTGAGGCCTGACTCCTTTACCAAGACTGTCCTCGCCTTCTTTCGGTCCTCGTCCACTTTTCATAAGATGTCTGATGCACGAAGCAGGCACGTGTACACACAGTACAAAAACAGCAGCCCGCGTCGATGCATTAGAAAAAAAAAGCATGGCGCCAATACCCCCCTGTAACCTAAACGCGAAGGCACAAGGAGGCTCATTAGAGCATCAAAGATTGGCGCACATAATTTCGGAGGCCATGACGCGTTTTTAAAGGTTT
>JALIZH010026449.1:0-24092 GCA_030522465.1 Rhipicephalus appendiculatus
TAGGTGGTGAAAGTGCTTCGTTTTTTATAGGTTCTTCATATATCACTTCCTGTCTGTGTGTGGCGCTGCATGTAAGGAGGCTCTTTTGGTTTACTTTTTTTAACGTTTCGCATCGCATGCCTTTCTGTAGTTTGGTTGTTTTGTGGCACGAGCAACGAGCGACGTTCTTGTTTCTCTTCCAACCAATTCCGGTTCATCACTTGCTCCTGGGTTCCCAAATATTCTGGCAATGTGTTTTAAGAAATACAACTGGTGCACATGCGATGGTTCTGGTTCATATTAAAAATTATATTGGATACATGTGACATCTGAGCTTGCGTTTACTTACGATGAGTGTTAATTAGCTGCCAGGTCAAGCAACAGAAAACAATTAAATAATTTTATTGATACAGCACACAAAAGCAGAAATTGAAGAAGCAGTTCGCGATGAAATGCTATTAATTTACTGTTTCGGGGACAACATTACGTTTATTTATCTTCAGGCCATCTTGAAGCGTTAAAACCGAAACCAGCCTACCTTCTCTCTTGCGGAAATAAAATATAAGGACATATATGCAACAGGCGACTCTTGAAACTTCGACAATCGAAGGCCAAACTTGCGACGTCCAGCACAGAAGTCGTGGGAGCCTCAGTTTAACCGCAACTGCTTGAGATTTTGTTTTAAGGCGAAGGCCTTTACTGTCTCATGCTCACGTCCGTCCGGTGTCCGTCCGTCCGTCCATCCGTCCGTCTCTCCGTCCGTCCATCCGTCTGTCCATTCGTCCATCCGTCTGTCCGCCCGTCCGTCCGTCTGTCCGCCCGTCCGTCCGTCTGTCCGTCCGTCCATCCGTCTGTCCGTCCGTCTGACCGTCCGTCTGACCGTCCGTCCGTCCGTCCGTCCGTCCGTCCGTCCGTCCGTCCGTCCGTGCGTGCGTCCGTCTGTCCGTCCGTCTGTTAGTCCGTCCGTCCGTCTGTCTGTCTGTCTGTCCGAGCTCTGGCATGGAGCCAGGTGGCCGCCGGGATGCGCAAACGGATGCCGGTCGCGTCGGATTCTACAGCGCTCGCGCTTTGCTTGCGTAGCATCGCTGTGCCCAGCGTTTGCAATCATTCTGACCGACGCCGTCTCAATGGACACAGGCGTTCACGGAATACACTTTCGAATTTACAAAGGATCCGTCAATTTAAGCGCTGGAACGCGGATGATGTTTGCGCGATGCGCAAAGCGCGAGAAAATACTAATGCATGCGAACGGAGGAAGATTTGTCTCGCGTCTCGCTGCGACTCGCGGTAAAAAATTAAAAAAAAGAAAACACGCACACATTCGGTTTGTGTGTTATCCCACTGACAGTGTAAAAGATAAAAGACATGGCATAGTCAATGGAATGGCCACACGCTTTCGCGGAACACTCTTTGGAATGTACAAAGTGTCCTTCAATTTTTTATACTCCCCCAAACTTCGTGACCGGAAAACGTCTCCAGCTCAAGTACTTTTTTCTCATTTTTTTTGTGGACTGATGTTTGAACTCATCCTTTAGCTATCAGCGTCATTACCTACCTTCGCGGAAAACAAAACTTTCTCCCCCTTTGCTAATACTTGTACGCCTTTGTTACTTTTATTTTGAGACCCTCCACTAGTAGCCGCGAATCATTCCACAAAGCCAGCAGCATTTACTTGTTTTAGTCTTTGCTCTGCTGAAATCTTTCTAAGCGGAAAAATATTTTCTGCATGGGCCCGGAATCTTCATTTTAACTGCGCATTGTTTCTACATCCAGTTCACAGCATCTTTTGCGACACATCCTGAACCCTGGCGAAGTTTAACTTTCAATGTTTTCTAGCAGTTTACAAAAAGTAGAGAAGAAAATTACCGGAGCGCCTTGAACGGCAGAATACCAAACATCCTTGTTTGCAGTCGATTACATGCAATTGCCGAAATATTTTTCTTCTATGCAACTTGATTTTGTTGGCTACATATTTTCTTCAACTTTGTCGTGGCGGCAGATGTTTCGTTATTTAGGCCACGCAATATTCGGCAAAGTTTTGCTTCCGCTTATTTTTTGGCAAATAATTCGTCTCGTCTTAAGCCTTGCTTGCGTCCTGGTTAGATCTGAACGCTTAGAGATGCCATCCCAAAACGGCGATGTCGCCAGATACGAACTACCTAAAACAGACAATTTTCTTTCGATGATGGTCACCTTTTTCTTTGGAAAACGCACGAACTGTTTTCTTGGTTTTGGCAATTCCTGTGTTGTTATTTTGCCTTTGAACGAGAACGCTGCGTGCGGTGGCAACTGCACTGCAGCCTGATGCACAACAGCGCAGCGAAGCTTGACTTCCCGTTTTATGAACTTGATTGTTACTAGGTTTTTTTTAGGACAACATATCGGCAAGCAGCAATACCTTTCGGTGTGGGATACATTGCCAGACTTTCATCCTTTCTTTCATTTCTCTTGTAATGATATCGCTGGTTTGGCTTATGATTGCCTATTTAGCAGTAACGCTCTTATATAACGAAATTGTGGGCACTTTAAAGTTAAAATTTTGGTGAGCACGTGGTCACTTGAAGTGGGCAGTTCAGTGCAGTGCGCGAAAAGCTACCACATCTTGATTTGCCCGAAGCTAGCTGTTTCAGTGTCAAGTTTTCAATTTTGGAACGAAATGCTGACGAGGAAAACTCGCAAAGCTTTGACCCAGCGGATCTGCGGCGTATGTTTATTAAGATATTATTATATACACTTACCAGGTTTTCCGAAACTATTATGTGAAATTCGACTATTTAAATATGTGAAGAACACAAGATGTCCCTCCCGGGTTGATAGGACGTCTCCCAATCCAATACTACACTGTCTTATATTATCCCAGTAACGTTTAGGACTTGAATTTCACCTCTGCCTTCTTCATAAAATACTTTAACAATGGCTAGCCACCGCTTAGAATGAAATATAACACCTGTACTGTTTTTTCTTTAATCTAAGCGCCAGCGTTCGAGGTGAACCTCTGGCATGTCTTATGTTCATGAATGAATGAATGAAACAACTTTATTGTTAGGTCCGGCTAGTTGTTGGTCTGTGCGAGACCGCTCGGATGGAGGACAGAAGACCTAGTCTCCCAGTAGCCTCCCTGGCCTGCTGGATAGCCCAGGTTTGGTCTTGTAGATCGGAGATGAGCATAGTTGTACGCCATCGCTCCCGGAGAGGTTCATGGGGTACTCTTTGCTCATTGGGACACCCCTACAGCATGTGGCTTATGTTCATCTTGACGCTGTTTTTCATTCGCTCTAGCAATCACTTGCAATGTCTAGACGCCAGCGTACATGATACGCGCACTTTTTCGAGCAGGTTTCACCTGCTGTGCGCATTGAGCAAAGACATGGGTCATTTGTCAATATTCCTTGTCTGATGGTTGCATTCGGTGGTTTCAGGTACCGTGTAACCACGATCTAATTATGAGGCAAGCCGTAGACTGGGAAGCGCCGAAAATTATTTTCCCTTCGTGGGCTTTTCATGGCCCCAAAAGTAAGTGCATGAGTAGTTCTCTCCATTGGGAGCAATCAGGACCGAACCTACGACCTCTAGTGCACCAGAACTTTACGAGTGGAGGAACAGAACGATTTCCTTCTAGTATGCTGCAGATAGATAATTGTTTAGATGGTCTTGTGTTTTCGTAAATATGATTTTGGAGAAAGCTAACATGATCGGAAAGTTCTTCAGGTCGACATTACAAACGTTCGTCCAGTTGTGAACATATATGTAGTGCTTTTTACATGTAAAAAAATCCTGTTACGTCTCCAGTAGACCAATTCGACGATCACATGCCGCCTGAACATGTTCGTCTTGTATGATGTTCAATGCATCTATTTGCATACTAACTATTGAATATAATGGATTATTTTGTATATAGTTTCACATTTCTGTAGAATGCGTAGAGTAAATACCAAATAGCAAGGAGGGCAACTTCCAAGTTCTCCAAAAAACGACGAATAGGAGATTTATTTACTAGAGCCATTACCGTCAAAAAGGACACGTTACAAGTTGGATTTTCACACACGCAAAACGTGCGGATCATTTTATTTACTGCTTTTACTATTCCGTTGCTTTTGAGGTCTGATGTTGCTATTTTTTGTGGTTATACCTCAAAAGAGCGATCTGCCATCACTGATCTCTCAAATGAAGGAATCGCTATCTTATATGAATAAATAAAGTTGTTATTTTCCTTCACAAAGGATCAACAATCCAGAACATGGACATTGTGGGGCCATGCAGACGTAGAGAGTGCGAAGGGAGTGCAATGAATGACTGCGCATCATGCGCGATGTTAGATGAAGAAAAAATTGATCACAGAAGAAGTTTTGCGTCTGTTTTATTTTTTTCACTGCACTTCTCTACTGGATGCCGTTGTGTATTTCTTTTGCGACGGGCTGTAGTATACATACCTTTTTATCCCACTCAAGGTCTTGTCTTGCTATAGGATGCAGTCGACATTTATGCTAAACTACAGACACAAGGAACAGCATAACAGCTCGCCTGTAGGAATAATGACGTACAAAGTCGTGTCAAGAGTAAAAAGATTGCACGGCCATATTGACAAAGTGTAGCCCCTCAAACCTACCGCAGAAACAAAGAAAAAGTTTGATTGAAATAACAGGAAATGCAAAGCTGACATGGGCGCCGACGTAGAAGTAAAAACAAACGAACAAAAAAAAAGTCACAGTTTCACCGCAAGGGTGAAGCAATGAATGCGATAGCAAAAAATTGTAATGTTGTACGAAGTGAGGCTGGCAGCTAACTCTTTTTGGATCCGATCTCACGCAACTCTAGAAAAACGCTTGTTTAAGAGAATTCTCTTCGCGTTGAGAGCGCAGCACGTAGAAGGGTACACCGGCCCCCCCGCTGTCGGCCGCAGAGAAGGGGAGATAACGCGCGCGCCCGCGCTCGCAAAATCGAACGTCGCCCCCCACCCGCCCCCCGCCCGCTGTCGGCCGCCGAGACGGGGAGCTAACGCGCGCGCCCCCGCTCGTAAAATCGAAGGTCGCTCGAGGGACCCCCCTGCCTCGCGTCTTTTCACGCTCACGAACGATGGGCGGGGCCGGTTATATATATACATATACATATACGGCAACTGACGCCGACGCCGACGCCGACGGCGAAAATCAGCCGCGAGTGTCCATATAATTGCTATCGCAATAAAACGCGCAGTTGAAGCTAAGCAACACCAGGCAGCGACGACGACGACAAAGACGAAGCATGATTCACTCGACAGTAAAAGTTAAAGATTGGGAAGGGCGCCGTCAGGTCACGCCTTGATAAAGGGCTGGTAATATCTCAGTAGCTCTACAGCATGCGGAACTGTCATATTCTAACTTCTTTCTCAGCTGTGATGCTTGGTTTCTAACTAGGCGCCGCAAAAAAGAGTCGAATATAGTTGGATACTGGATTGGTCTTTTTGAAGAAGAAAATTGTAAAACAAGCGTAAAGATATTCTAATTTCTTTCGTATTTGACACCGCTGTTCAGTAATGCACTCCTGTATTTCATGAATCAAAAGAGAGCTTCGTTTGGGCTTAATGAACATGAATGTATATCTTACGCGCGAAGTTTGCCAGATCAAATAGGGGTCGCCAGAGTGCACTTTGCCTAACAGCATCTTGCCGTCAGACACAGCTCATCGTTCATGACACCGTGCACTGCGTATCACAAATAAGCTTCATATCTCAGCAACTGTAATAGGCATGACAGCTTTCTAACTGAATTTAACTCAAATAATGTGGCATGGTACAATGGAAGTCCACCTTGCAAACAATACCTATTGCGTGCATTTTATATGCACAATGTGACCATAATTAATATTCAAACTCAAAGTTTGGTGGTATTGTGATAACAGTACTTGACGCCTCCCGTGTCGACCCACTTTATTTGCTGAATTAAACAGGTGAACATTCTGCTTGAAAGGACTGAATGAGCCCTGCTACATAAGTGATGAAGTGAACTGGACGAGCTGGCATAGGTTATTTCCTCAACCCATTTTTTCATGCCATTTCAAGTTATGAATTCTACACAAGTGTCGTTAGGCTGCTCGTACAATGAGAATTGGTGAAAACTGGAAATGACTTTTCCAATGTCTATATAAATGTCAGATTTTCTAAAGTATCGTAACGCCTCTTGAGCAAAACAGAGTAGCTGTGGAGGCAGAAGAGGACGAGGTCTTCATCTTTGCTTCCACGGCCTCACCGTGTACATCTCCTTCGAGCCTTCTAAGAAACGCGCTGCTGTCTGCCTTGTAACACTGGGGTGGAGGTGCTGGGTAGTACGTCCGAAAATGGAAAGTGTTCCACCTCGCCACGTCCGACCATTTATGACACACATCCGACATCGTCCGAACATGAAAGCTGCCTGTACCATTATGTTGAAGGACTAGTACGAAAAGAAAAGACACGGCTATTTAAGGGTGCCGAAAGGGAGCTATATTCTTGTATTCTTGTTAATTCCCTTGCGAGTTTGTGACCACTCTCTTGAAAAATACTGAATCCTCGCAATAGTGCCGGTAAACCTTGCACAAAAAAATGCCTTGTATTAGTGAAGCAAGCAGCAAACAAAAGACGGACCGCTAGCTAAATCTGTCACTGTAAAACAAATTTGCAATAAACTGTCAATCCAATGTAGTATTACTTCCACAGCGTGACTTATTAGCGGAATTCTTTCATAGAACATGTGACGGGCACATACGACAAAACAGATGTATTATAACGTTGTCCAGTATCAAAGAAACGCTTCGTGGATGGTCACAACTGTTGTATTTTCTTGTTGAGGTATCCGTGTGCAGGAAAACATTGGTCATGGTTCCTGTTTCATGTATACAGTCATATTGGAGCATCCAAAAAAAACATGACACGGGCAAAACCTGCCATTCTATGCGCCAAGTATAAAAAACTTCAACGAGTCGACATTTCTTCTTTCTGCAGTTTTTTTGACGGGGGATAGCCGAATCTTGTCTACTGCGAATCTCATTCAATGGAACAGCCAACGACCTGGTCTCGGACTTGCGCCTTCCTGTATCACTAGCCGATCGACTGCGCTTGAATAAAGACGCCCAGTAACTTATATTTTGTTTTGCATTCGTTCTCATATATGAATGTTTTGAAGAAATACTGGGAACATTTGTATAAATGATGGAAAATTGAAGTATTGAGCAAACACGACAACGTATACTAGAGCTAAGATGCCACGCCATTGCGTATGGGGATGCATGTACACTCTAAGAAAAAGAAGAGTCAAAAGAGGATTACGAAGCGGTGATTCTCTCCGGGTATTCACTTGACCCCTTTTGGATGGTAGACGCACAGAAAGAGAGTTGGCAATTCGAGAGGAGTTACAGAACTCTCGTGAAGCGCGTTTCGATTGGCTTCCGTTTTGAAGGCGCAGCCGTATACGCCATACATGTTGCGCGTTTGCCATTCGCGCCGTTTGGACGGGCACACACTCTCGCACTGGCGCCAGGGAGCCTGCGCGCCAGGCCAGCCGCGCGGCGCCTCCGCCTGCCTTCGCCTTTCCGCCTGCTCTCTCTTCTCCTCCGCCTTTTAGAATGCGTTGCGCTGGTCGTGCTAGTCGTGCTGGCTGGCGTGCTGGTCGCGCCGTCGCGCGTCTTGTAGTTTTGAGTTCCAGCGAACATGCGTATTTGCAGTGGCAGTCACGCCAGGCTCCGTGCTCGAAGTGACGCTTGTAGTGAGGAATATTCTTGAAGTTGCGGACACGGACTACGTGCGCCTCTTAACGGTGAGTGTACTGCTTTCGTAGGTACTAATTACACAGCTTACTGCAGCAGCTCTGCGGAAGTAGGCTGCCAGCCATATCGAACTGTAGCCTGCGTCCGCGATGCTGTTGCAGGATGTTCAATTAAAACAGTCACTTAACGAATTGAGACCGCTATGCGCGTTGTTGTGTAAGTGATTGCATGGCATCAAGGGCGATTACTTTCTGATCGCACATTGTCTGAACTGCTGAATGTGCGTGATATGGTTTTGAGATGCGCTTTAGTCAACGTCATAATAACATTTCCAACGATACTCGAGTGTGCAGCGTGCTTCCACGCGTGGAAACGTGAAAAAAATGTCTGTGTACAGAGACGCACTGCATATAATGACGTTCGGCTTTACAACAGAATCGAGTGAATGTGACAGTGGGAGCTATGCGAGGTAATTCTAACATATGCCATGTCTCATGTCGACGTAGACGGCGTCCGCGTGCGTTGCTGTCGTTCGGGCGCTCGTACAACTGAGTATTTAAGAATGGGTTACGTTTGTAGAACACGCTGTCAGTAACCGCTCACGGCGTGCCCCTGACTGCCGGAGGATGCGCTTGGTTGTGGCAATATGCCGGCGCAAAGCCGGGCTTATTCTGGAAGCACTTTTTGAAGCGACTTATCAGAAAAGGAGGGCCTTCATTCGTGCATAAGAGTGCTTATCGCGAAACGCGGTTCCCGCCTTCTATTACGTGAAAATTTGTTTTCGTTACGAAATTATTTAAAACGAAACGCTCGTGTCAGATGTGTGTACAGTAACGGTGTGTTGAACAAAGGGTGGTTTAAATAAAACTAATCAGTCTGTGTGTTTGTGTGTTGGTTATTTCCAGGGCAACGAAGGTGTCGCTATGGTCTGGCGCTTCACCACTTGTGATAGGAAAATCAACAGCGGCGTTCGTAATGTCAACGAGGCACTCGGAGCTACATTTTCTTTGGTTGGACAAGACGACGTAGGAAAAGAGGTGAGTGGCATCCACGCAAAGGAGCCTAAAACAATTGCCTTTGTTGTTTAAAAAAAAAACTCACATCACCTTGTGCTGCAAGTTTGTCACCCATGTTTTACACGATAACGGCAAAAAACACGGTTCCTTACCATGCCTCTTTGCATTAGTTTTCTTCCAAGCCTTCATTATGTCTGTGTAAATCACTTATTGTGTAGGTATTGCAAAATATTACTATGATTCCATTTTCTCATTATGATATCACGTTCTTCTTTTCAGGTACCACTTTTCATGGCTGCTCACGCTGAAGAGGAGCGACAACATAGCAAGTCACAAGTCTGATTCCTCCAGCCTTCACGACTTCTTGATTCTTAATCATAAGGAATAAATATGGAAACATGATACCGATATCTGCTGTTTATTTTGCACGACATGACGCTATGCACATCACAGTCACACATTTTGGTTGGACAAGCATGTAAATGAGGAATACCTCAACTGCTTCAACTTTACTTGAAATGGTGTGTTTTGAGGAGTTTTATTAAAATATGCTAAAATTGAACTATCCTTTCCTTGCAGTCGCTGGACACAACGGCAAGTATTAATGGAGTTGCTTAAAATGAATACTTCACTTTTTCCAGCAGCAGTCGCGCAAAAGTAGAGCATGGGTCAATTTAGTAGCTTAAAATAGCCGTAGAGTCGCTTGACGCTTCGGCGGGTGTCAATTGACCCGCGTAGGAGCGTCACCGGCAAGAGTCGTCCGACTCCCTCCGAAGTGGTAGTGTGATCCTTCGCATAAGAGTCCTCCCACTCTTCTTAAGAGGGTCCGGGTACTCTCCTGAGCGCGCCGACTCTGACCCACCAAGAGAGTCACCGTGACTCTCCAAAGAGAGTCGTATACGTGGCAAGTCAGAACTCTCCAAAAAGAGTCAGGTATACTCTTCTTTTTCTTAGAGTGTATAGATAGATTTGCAATACGGGTGATGTGACTAGCATGAACATGTAGAAAATCAGAAAAACTCTTCCGGAATCTCTTCCCGTCATCTGAAATAGTAGGAGAAAAAGATGGATGCTGCGATGACAGGTTTCGTGTCACTTCAAAGTGGCACGAAAGCCGACATGAATGTTCGCTGCAGAACAGTCCTATCGAAGGAGAATGTGATGCTGTTATCTTGTCAGGAAAGAAGGAAACGGCAAATGATGCATCGTCAACGAAAGCGCGGAGAAAAGTTTCGTACTGAAGGTCCAAGCATGCAACGCTGACTCAGCTGGCTCTTGGAAAAAGAAAAAAAAAGGCGAAATACAAGAAATCAAAGGACGGGAACGTCGTGGATGTGAGCACAAAAGTTCGACGACAAGATAGAGTACGCGTGTCTCAATAAAAATCTATTAGTATGACATCGAAAACTGAAGAGAACAAAAACTGACACGAGTGTAAGACAAATATGGTAGTGTAAATAAAGAGGGCATGATTTCGTCTCGACTAGTCGTGACGTTCGCGTTATCTTATCGGAAGAATCTAAAACAATTGAGAAATTTGCAAATCGTTCAGGAGAGGCTTGCGCCGAGTGCTGTTTCTTTTTACTTTGTTGTCACTAAAGCCCGATCTCGCAAAAATAAAGGATTAACGATGCTTTTGAATATACAAATATTCAACAGAGTCGTTCACTTTGACGCTGCGAAGCTCTATTGAGTAACGAGCTATGTACTTATCTCTGAATTTCTTCAGCATCAGACGGCATAAAACAAACAAGCAAAAAAAAAACGCTGCTCTCTCATACATCGCCCTGCTGTTTTAGCATGGCCCCTTTGTCATCGCTTTCGCGTCCAGATATTTTTCGTGCGAGCACTAAAAGCCACACAAGCTCACATAATGCACTTCAAAAGAGGGCCTTATTGATTTTTAGTCTTTCTCTTTCTGCATTCTTCTTCGTATTCTACTATTACCTTTCTTCAATCTTTGCCGTCCTCTCGTTCTAAGTTCAATGTTGATATTTCATTTCGTTTGATTTTTTCCTCTAATGTCGTGGTTCTAAAGTCATATCTTGCGCTATTTTCTCATTTATTAGGCGCTACCTTCCGTCACTCACTTGTTTATACAATATAACTTCCTTTGAAGCGAACGCTTACAAACAAGAAAAAAAAGTTCACATTGTCTTAATTATGCATCTTCCCTTGGGGTTATTTCAAGTGCTTTCGTTTCCCTAGCTGTCGCTTAATGAGGTTCCAGCCGCATTAGTTCATTACGGGAAGTTTGCAGCGTTGTCTTTTATTAGTCTTTTTCTTTCTGCCTTGCTGATACGAACATCGCAGATTTGAGTGGTGAGCTATGTTTTAACATTTTGTTTGACAAAATTCCTTCCTTGAAAACATTTCTCAGATGCTGCAGAGAGCCGCTGTCGATGATGAACTCTGCGCCGTCCAGCGGGCCGATGCAGCCTCCATCGACAAGGAAATCATGGGCGTCACTTATTTGGGGTCTTTGGCCCGCCCCACCAACTCTAAAGCCTCACAATAAAGTTATTTCCTTACTTCCTGTTTAATTTTCATCTATGTTACGCTTTACTTTCGCGTATTTGTATTTCTGAACCATGACGTTTCACAGTGAAAGAAAGTGTTTTTTTTATGTGGCCATCGTTTCCAATCGTTCTCACTTTTCTTGAAGAATTCCCCTCGCGGCCATCTCGTGATGCCTCACGATAACAACAGGATTTTATCGGCCACCACTTGGCATCGGATCATGCTTTTTGCCATCCAACATGGTGCGGCTTAAATAAAATAACCAAGCGGATGAGCCACGACTCGGCTAACGAGCTTCACAATGAGTGCGAGTGGTTTATACAACGCGCACAATGTAAGTTTACAAGATGCTGGTAAAACCAATGGCGCATCTATGAGCGAGTTGGGGAAAATTAATGAAATTAATAAATAATTGGTACAGTCTCACATGCCAAAATTAGGACATGATTATGAGGAATGCCCTAGTGGAAAGTTCCGGAAATTTCAACCACCTGGTGTTCTTTGACGTCCACCTAAACCGGAGTACACGGGTCTCCATAGCACTTCCCCCCTGTGTAAATGAGCCGGCCGTGGCCGGGATCTAACGCGTGACCTTCGGGACAGCAGTCGAGCACCCTAAACACCTCGGCGGCTTAAGGAATGAAAGTGTACTCTAACATGGCCGATAACCTATTTTTTTTGTCGTGAAAGAAGGAAATTGACATGCAGAGAACGATGGGCGCTGACACAAGGCAGAGATCACCTTGAAGAGTGAACTTGTCGGTTATTTGGAAGAGATAAGTGCACGTCAAAGCAAAGGGTCCACATTCTGTATTATGTACAAATTATACAATAACCAGACTCACCAGCCATGTTTACCCCCTGTATTCTAGAACGTCCCTTCGCTCGGCGCTCCACCTTGACTCGAGAATGTTGATGGCAGATCCGCCCTTCGGCAAAAAATATTCATTGCACATGTGCGATAACTGGCAACATTTCCTGAGAACCGCCGAGACATTTTAAGTCGAGCGGTGGCGCTTTTCTCGGCTGTGTCATGTGAAGGGTGGAATTCGAGTCGAGGCTTGTTTTAGAATACGGAGGTTAGTCTTTAATTTTAACACGAAAGTGTTTTATGCCGGGGTCCACCATGTATATCCGTTACGGATATGACGTTGATATAATTAACGCTACCAAATGAGAAAGAAAAACTAGTGTGAAAATGTTCCCCCCGCCGGGAATCGAACCCGTGACTCCTACGCCCGCGACGGTAAGCGCCCGACGCTCTACCGACTGAGCTAAAGAAGCACACGGAGAACATCTTACTGACGCGCCTTATATCTCCCACGCAATCTCTCTCGCTCGGTGCTCTCTGGCGGCGGCGGGCGGTGCCGCCGTCTGTGAGCGATGTGGAGAAGTAATGCGGCACGATTTTCGTCGACCACGCAGTTATGTCATAGCGTCCGAGATTGCGTGCCGGCGCGCAATCTCTGAGGTCATGGTGAAAGCGTCTCGATAGCAGCAACAAACGGTGCCCCCGCTAGCATCGAGGAGTCGCCCTAGACGCAGTTATGTGTCAATCTAGCACTCTAGCCTTTTGCTTCGTGTTAGTGTGTGACGGCTCGTTGTCGGAGTAGTGCGCTTCCACATGCACCAACGGCGTTTCGCAGCCGACTAGTTCAAGTGCGATAGCACCGACCAATTAAACTGCTGCAGTAAGCGGTGCAGAAAGGCAATGATGTCGACGGACGAATGTGGTGCCTTGGTGGAGCGAGACAGAGGCCAGCGGGACGCCGAACGCCTGTGCGCGTTCGCGGCTGAAGCTCTGCCTCCCGTGTTGATGAAGCGGATTGTGGTAGTGTATGCAGGAGCACGGGCGTAGGTTACCGCATCCCTCGGGAGTGCACGCCGTGCCGTTTCTCTCCTTCAGTGACGACGCTTTGAAGAAGTGCACAGTACCAGTGTTTATTACGTGCTTGTTGATGTCATCTTTGCGCGCGATTCTTGATACGCTGTGTCCAGGTATAGGTTCAAAAGTTGAACTATTACAGCGGTTAAATCATGATCATGGGAGTTAGTCGTCGCGATGGGGGATGTGCCACTAGGCGTCGACATGGGTGCATCCACGTGAAACGGTGCTATAGGTGTAAAGCAGCCATAGACGTTGTACGAACTCTCATTATCACTACACAATAAGCACTGTTTCTTTGAAGACACTTTTCACTTTCGTGTTATACCGATTCCTATGACGGAGGGATCAGTCATGTTTTTTTTAATATTAAAAACTGGCCCTACGTTTGGAAATACATCCAATCTCTTCTTCAGGGTATGACTATCCGGCCGGCTCCGACGCTGGCGTTGTTTTTTTGTGGTTGTCGCCCTTCCACCGTCGTTCTTCCCGTCGTTCTTGTTACTTCATTGTTTTTCTTCATTGGTTCCAGAGACCATGTACAAACATGCTCGGCAAAGTCCCAGTTGACCGATTAATATGAATAACTGGAACCCCTGCCGACCGTGTATGTGCACGGTCTCCGGAACCAATAGAGAAAACAACGCAGCCCCGAGAACGATGGGAAGAACGACGATAGTGATGGAGACAACCACTAAAAAATCACGCCATATCCACGAAGTTAATGATGATGAGCGGGCGAAGCTCCATCGTTTTCTTCGATGGCAGAAAGAAAATGTATGGCCTGGAACCCGCTTATACTTCATGGTCATCAGCGTCATCGTGATCGTTATCACGTGTAGTGGTTACATTCCACTATACTGGAACGCGCTTATACTTCATCGTTATCACGTGTAGTGGGTACATTCCACTGTACTGCGTTATCGTCATCTTTATCACGTGGAGTGGGTCCTACCTACTACTACTACTACTACTACTACTACTACTACTACTACTACTACTACTACTACTACAGAGGAGGGACAGACCCACACCCTTAGGAGCTTCGCCCCTAAAAAAGGCCTTGCTTCGGAGCCACCACCTGAAGAGACCGAATGGGTCTCGAAACGTAGAGCCAGTTTTTAATGTTAAAATTTAGAGAATAAACATGGCTACATACTCTGTTTATTTGTATATTTTACTCAGCCAGGCAGATCTCTCTCAAATATGTTAACCTTTAGATATCACCAAATTGAGCTCACAACGACGACAATGATCAAAGACCAACGTATGTGGATTGAAACTGAACAATACTTCCGCGGGCACTATTCTCAGACAGCATTCTCATTAGTTACATTAGTGTCCGATCATGCAAACCAGTGGATAATGAGGTCAGTGAAAGTATACGGGACATCAATTGTCCTCCTTTAAGTGTATTATAGTAATTGTGATGTAGAAGTCAAGAAAGTAAAGTGGACTAAAAGGCAACTTGCCGCCGGCAGGGACCGAACTTGCAACATTCGGATGTGATGCTCGCAGGTTCGGTGCCGGCCGGGCCATGTTGTCCTTTTGTCCACACTGCTATTTTCACATCTATATCACAATTACAGCAATACACTTATAGCAGTAAAATTAACATCGCGTATATTTTCATCGGCTTATTTATCTGCTGGTTTTCATTAAGGTAGTTTCAAAAAAAAAAAATGCCCCCCACCTCCCCGAAGGGAATCGTGAGGAAATGCGAATGCATTTCGCGCGCGCTTCATTCCATTTATATATGGTGGTTGTGGTTCGAAGAAGGAAAAGGCGCCTAATTTGTGCAGCCCGGTCGGGAGCACGGCGAAGCACCTGTTTTTTTTTTTTTGCTTTTGTTCTGCTTTTTTTTCTTCTTTTTTTATTTATTTTTTATTTTTTTTTGTTCTTTTTCCCTTTTTTTATTTTTTTTCATATATAGCTCCGCCGAGCTCCCGCGATGTGAGCGCCCTCACGCACTTGAAATGCATTCGCATTTAAAACTGTGGATGCGTAAACCACGCAGCGATGGAGCGGTGTTTCCTACTGGAACATGCCAATCGCTGCTAATGTGCAATGAGAGACAGAAGACTCCGACTGGACACGGAGACTCGCAGTCAGCTTTTAGTTAACGCGCACGCTGCGCATTTTTATTGTTCAACAACGCACAGGAGAAATCTTCCACCGGCACCACCTTGGAGGTCAAGATCCATTGCCATATATACGTGGTGGCCAGTGAACGGTTGTGCAGCGCGAGCAGTCGGTTTTTTCAACCAAGAAACTCGCTAGCAGACGCTGCCTGTGTCGGCGTCGCGAGGTGAGAGAGGGGGGGGCGTAGAAGAGAGAGAGAGGGGGCGCGCATGCGCAGTGGGGAGTGTGGACGCTGTGGGCAGGGATGCCTAGAGGAGAGAGGGGGGAGCGTAGGAGAGGTGAGAGAGGGGGGGGACGCGCATGCGCAGTGGGAGCCCAGGCAGGGATTCCTAGAGGAGAAAGGGGGGCGCATAGGAGGGGAGAGAGGAGGGGAGGCGCATGCGCAGTGAGGGTGTGGTTGTCGCGGGGAGGGATGCCTAGAGGAGAGAGAGGGAGAGAGGAGGTTTTTAGATGCGAAGCATCTTATGCTCGGGGCTCTGTTCCTCCCGCGTCCCCCGTCCCCCCGTCCCGCGTCCGGCCACTTTCATGAAGTAGGGAAGCGCCCATTATGCGAACCAGAACACTGTAGTAATATGAAGGCCGTCAAGCCTAACACAGTCATCAGAGTCATGGCCAAGAACACAGAGAGGCTGCTTAGCAATGGCTAGGCAGGTGGTGTCTGTCGCCCAGGTTGACCCCATTCCTTGAGTCATGGCCGAGAGCACAGAGAGGCTGCTTAGCAGTGGCTAGGCAGGTGGTGTCTGTCGCCCAGGTTGACCCCATTCCTTAATCTTGCTTTCATGTGTTTGGAGGAGGCTTAGTCCGTCCCGCGTCCCACACCACCACAGCGCGTGCCGTCCCCCCTCTCTCTCCTACGCTCACCCCCTTTCTCTCCTCTAGGAATCGTCTACTCTACGGAGCGGCCCCCGCGCCCTCTCTCCTCTAGGAATACTCTACTCTACGGAGCGGCTCCGGCGTCCCACATCCCCAGAGCGCATGCGCGTCCTCTCCCCCTCTCTCCTCTTGGAATCATCTACTCTACGGAGCGGCTCCCGCGTCCCACAGCGCATGCACGTCCCCTCTCTCTCCTCTCCTACGGTCGCCCCCGTCCTTTCCTCTAGGAATCCTCTACGGAACGACAGGTGGTGTGACAGTTGCATACTCCGCTGGGGGGTGGCACGGTAGTTCCGCGGTATGAAAATGACGGAGCGCGCGCGCCTCATTCTCTCTCCTGCGCAGCGCCGCGATGAGCGCCCGGACCACTGCCGTGAAATGAGAGCGGCGACTTTCCTCCCGCTCAAGCTAATTATCTCACCGCTGCTTCGCATCCACACATGGTTCCCTTTAGCGGGAGATGGGGAATTTTTTTTTATTTTTATTTTTTTAAAGGGTTTGCGCATGCGCAGTAAGGGTGGTCACGCCGCCCACCACCACCACCGGATTAAGCTTCGCCATAAGATGCTTCACATCTAACACCGACCGGCGCTTACCTCCTCAACCTATCCTCCTCCTCCTCCTCCGCGGACAACGCTGGACAACGCCGGACAACGCCGGACAACGCCGGATGCCTGACATAGCCCGACTATGAAATGCATTCGCATTTAATAAATGAGCCCTCTTAAAATTCCGTTGCTTCATTCATACTTTATCCGGTGGTAGCTTGAGAATGCCTTTGAGAATATGATCATGTCACAGTCTTTGGTATTATTAAGGTGTAGAGTAAAAAGTCAAATTTTATAACCCTTCGTTATTGTTTGACACGCAAATATACTGGTCTACACTAAAAGCAGTTGTTAATTTGCGCTTGTTTTCGTCTCCCTTTCTGCTGTGCCGTTTTATAGCGCTCTACGATGAATTTAGTCATGTTTTTTTCGCAGTTGTTACTTATTGATGGTGACGAGTACCTACACTATTTGCGGTGCTACTACGAGCGTGATCTCTCATTTATTAATATCTATGGATTTCATGGATGCGAGATGTATAAGTTTATCAATTAACATGAACGTAAGACAATACAGAATGCGCATTAGGCGGATAACAACAACGGCGCTTGCCCCCCTCAGCCTTTTTCATACCTTCATTTCATTTTTTTAAGAGCATCGTCTTCCTGGCGGGTCGCTTTGAGTGTTCCTATGAGCGAACATTTCTTTTAAAATTGTATATCTGATTTGTCCTAACACTATCAGGAAGGACAAATTACATCCGGACGATTGAATTTAAACAAAGGGACAAAGACGCCCAAAAATTTATAATCACCATTGTATTACCGCAACATTTAGAATGAGTAATATCGTTCCCGGCTCTGAGGTCATCTTCATCTTACAGGTTCGTTGCCAATGCCACGTGGGAAATTGCCTCCACAAGACAATTTCCCCAGGCATTTCCCCCCCGCTTTTCTCGGCTCATTCCGGCAGATGCTTCTCGACGTCTTACTTTTTATTTTCAGTGAGAAGAATGCCAACGTCGGATGGCCAAGATAACACTGAGCACTTCAACTGGAGTTCAGTAGCATTGGTATGTGAACTCCTATGCCCGTAAGTCCGGAGGATCTGTGCCAACAAAGAAGCTGCAGTTGCCCGCTTAGTAAGCATCTTGAAGACTGACTTCTACCGGCTGAACTACTACAGTTTGTCTCCTCTGAGTTTGTTTCTTTACAGTGTTTCTAAGGCGAGGTTCTGAACCCAGGATTCCTGTCGCAGTTTTTCTTTTACAACCTTCCTCGAACAAAAGACCCCCTCCATTGTAGTTGCGTGCCTCAGCCAGCTCTCGAGTCAAGGCTGGAGTTCCAACCCAGCGAACATTCAATTTCTGGCATTCGCCTCTCTCTGGACGACATTGCCAGAAAAAACAGGCTCGTCTCACATTCTTCAGAACCAATCACTTTCTGCTCACTATTAATTTCATCTGTTCATTATTTTCGACAATTTAGAGCCCTCATTCTTTGATTCTTTACTTGTAGTTCGCTTTGCGCTTACTTTTGTCGGTAGAAATGCTGGACAGGAAATGTTTCGAAAAGAATTGCCTGTTTAGATTAGCCTAAGCCTGGACGTTTTATGGAATACGAAATTTGTTAAGGCACCATGCGGCTACTTCGTTCATGTTTTAAACTCCATAAATTTCAATCGGATGCCAACCACTTTCGTCATGACATATCGAGGTGGGAGGAGGGGGCACCTGGCATCCCTGCTGTCAACCACGACACTTTTAGCTAGGCTTTGATAAAAGCTGTACGGGTGCCGAAGGGCGTAAGGTACAAAAGTTGCGAAGCCGTCTGAAGGCTTCACTGAATGAGCTGTTACTAAATATTAAGCAGTGCGCAAGTGCCAACTTGTCTTGAATTCAGTATTAAAATCGATTGGTGAATAAACTCGCTGGGTCAATGGACACAGAGCTTGCACTGTGATCAGTGCCTGGGTATTATTGAAGATAAATGTATTTTAATGCTGTATTAGATGCTTTTTGAATATCTTGTATATCTATCGTAAGACCTCTCACAAGTTGTGTATCAGGATCTGTACTTTTGATAAATAAGGAATGCAACATATATTTTGATATACAAGATACATCGATCGCAACACCCCCGTGTGAAGCGATATACATTCATTGAAGTCTGCGTCTAGTGGTGATGTTGCGTTAATAAGCGACCTCAAGAAAACTAAAGACATTGTCTAATCGTTCCGCCAGGTGATGAGGTCGGCTTGTCCCTATTGTTGGAGCAGAATCACATACTGGTGCTCGCGCAGTCTTGGAAAATACAAGCGCACGAACATCTACGCCTAGGTGGCCTTTTCTGTCTTTTTTTTTTTGCTTTTTAGCTTTTTTGTGGCCATGAGACTTGCTCTTTGCCACTGTCCTGTGCAGCGTACTCCAGTGTGCAGGGCGTCTATCACGCCAACTCTGATGCCGTTATACTGTGGTTACCAAAGTTTCTCTTGCCTGGTGCTTCGTTACGTAATCTAAAGGATGAAATAATGCTGTGGTTTTGCGTCTCGTGGTTTTCAGACTCCACTTATTTGAATGCTCTCGTAGATTTGTGTTTGGCTTACGCGATCGCTATGATCTTTAATTACATGCAAATAAGATTATCAAAACTACAGCACCACCGGTATTGATGCATGATCTAATAGAACAAGCATTTACCTAACAGAAGATATATTGGGGTGCCGCATGTTTTTCATCCTGCTATCTTTATTCAAAGAGTTCTCAAAATCAAGCTTTGATCCTTAGCAAAACAAGAGCGCTCTAATTAGCTGTCCTTCTTTTACATCCCATATATTACCAAAGTGTCTGTATTATTTTTATGGTCTGTTAACAGCAATGTGTTTTTTGAAACATGATGCCAACACAGCTCTCAGCTTTATTCTTAATTTTAACTGTATGCGTCATTTCTACTGCGGTTTACATATTGTATTCCACTTCAGTATACTACCAAGTCAAGGCGCTGTTGAAGACGAATATGTGGTAATGCAGTAGCGTTGATTGTAACGAAAGTTGTGCTTAGTGCATAGCAAATAGCGAAATTGATTTGGCGTCATAGTAATGGTAATTATTAGGTGCCATCTTCAATATGTTATGAGGGGTTTTTGAGAAATATTGCTCTACCAAATACTCCGTTTATCTTATATCCCTCTACTCACCAGTGGTGAGTAACGGGATGCACCCAATCTCTGTGGGGTTCATACCCGTTTATGACGGACACAAACGTTACCACGGATCGAGGACATGAAAGGCTCGACCAAGAACATCTTCACGGCTAAAAAATAAGCGTTATTCAAATGGCACATGGGTAACAAAATGCAGTCAATGTACAATAATGCGGCATGGATTTCACCTATTCGAAAAGACGGCCTAATGCCACATTTGTTTATTTTAAATGCGAATGCATTTCATAGTCAGGGCTATGTCAGGCATCCGGCGTCGTGCGGCGTTGGCGTTGTCCGCGGCAGGTGTTATCTCTCCGCTCTCACTCCCTCTCCCATAGCAACAGCTGCGGGCGCGCGCGCTTATCCTCGCCCCTAGCAACCGGAGTAGGTGGGGCGGGCGGAGTAGCGGAGAGTGAGTGGAGAGGAGGAGCGCGCTCTGACGCGTGAGGGCGCTCGCATCGCGGGAGCTCGGCGGAGCTATATATGAAAAAAAATAAAAAAATAAAAAATAAAAAAAACACTAAACAAAGCAAAAAGAAAAAAAACAGGCGCTGCGCCGTGCTCCCGACCGGGCTCCAGAAATTAGGCGCCTTTTCCTTCTTCGAACCACAACCACCATATATAAATGGAGTGAAGCGCGCGCGAAATGCATTCGCATTTCCTCACGATTCCCTTCGGGGAGGTGGGGGGCATTTTTTTCGTTTTCAGAAGCATGTTTTGGGCCACAAGCCACTGCAGATTACAAATTCACTAAGGGCACATGGGCGAAGTTGCATTAGCCACGCGTGCCTTGCTTCAATATGAAAGCTGCTGGTGTCCCGAGTGTGGAATCCGTGCCGTAGTGTTGTGGCATTACTGGTTGTGAGTGGCAGCACCTAAACCATCGGGACGATCGACTCGCTCAATAGGCTGCGATGGTATGGCTGCATTGGCATGCGTGATCACTTCGGTGGCTTAGCTAGCGCGTAGCGCATTTCGTCAAGAGCGCAAAAGCGGGTGTCACGAAGCTTTACCGACGTACGTTAACTTACTAACACATATTTCTTCGTTTAGTACAGAAATATGATAATTGACGGGGTTTTTCGTCCCGAAACTACGACAATATTTTGAGAGACGCCGTAGTGGAGGGCTCTGGAAATTACGACCAGCTGGGGTTCTTTAACGTACACCCACATCTAAGTACACGTTCCTCGAGCATTTTCTTCTCCATCGAAAATGCAGCTGCCGTGGCCGGGATCCGATCCCGCGACCTGCGGGTCAGCAGCTGAGCACCGCAACCAGTACGCCACCGTGGCGGGTCCTTTTTGTACAGAAAGCTTATTGCAACCACTGCGAAAGATTGAAATATGATCTAGACGAAACATGTGGGGGAAATGGGCTGCACGAAGTAGCATTTGCAGGGCGCAATGGTATGAATTCTCAGAGGCTGCTGCTGGAGGTACGTCAAACATTTCCAATAAAGAACGTGCCTTGGGTATTTAGCCTCGCCTACTGTGATTTTGAGCGACTTATGTGTCACGCTTGCAGGTGTGCTACGCGAAGATAATGGACACGAGATGCGAATAAACATCAAACTTACAATTGACCATACATAATAAAGAAAAAGATGAATAGAAACAGCAAATGACAGATTGAAGCAGGTAAAGAAACTCAGTTTACAGAAAAGATCAAACTTCTTAATTTAATGTATGTGACAGAGCATACAAGACAAAAATTGAAGGACACTTTGTACATTCCAAAGTGTGTACGGCGAAAGCGTGTGGCCATTCGACTGACTATAGCATGTCTTTTTTAGGGGCGAAGCTCCTTATAGCGAGACCTGGTCGGTTGTCGATCGTCGATCCATCCTCTGTACCCCGTAGTGTTCCCTTATCGTACAATAGAGGGCGCTGTCCCATAGAGATGCATGCAAACTGCAGTTGGGTGACGATATACTAGATGGCGCTGTACGCATTCTGTGTCATCATCTCCATTTCTCGTCTCGTTTCCGAGAGGGCGCTGTCCCATAGACATGCGTACAATATGGCGGTTGGGTGAAGGTAGAGTTCCTGTATATGCTACCTTTAGGTAGCAGAGTTGCGCATTTGTCTTCCAAACGCCGCTAGCAACCATGCATTGCGGAGAAGCTGATGCACAGGCCACGCCCGGAAAACATGGCCGCGCCGCCGAAGCGGTTGCCGTCCACCTAGAATCTATCAAGTCACCGTCTTGGACTCTGTAGCTCGTTAGCTACGAACTGGTGCTTTTATTTGCTTTAGATTCATGCCCTTAAGCTTCGACAGCGAAGTATTTACGTCGATTCAGCACCATTTTCGAAAAACATACTGAAATAATCGATGCTGTAGGCGTAGCGAGTGGCGATATGGGCGCTCCAGGAATCTCGAAGGACATGTATTACGTGTTTTTCAGTTGTTTTCTATCCTCCATAGCTGGCGCCACCTGACTTGGCGGCGGCGGCGCATGTTATTCGGCACTACGCTACGCCTTTGCGTTATCGCATAGACTAAAAAAGTCACAGTTTCACCGCAAGGGTGAAGCAATGAATGCGATAGCAAAAATTGTAATGTTATACGAAGTGAGGCTGGCAGCTAACTCTTTTTGGGTCCGATCTCACGCAACTCTAGGAAACGCTTGTTTAAGAGAATTCTCTTCGCGTTGAGAGCGCAGCACGTAGAAGGGTACGCCGGCCCGGCCGCCGAGAAGGGGAGATGTGAAGGGGAGATAAAGCGCGCCCGCCCGCGCTCGTAAAATCGAACGTCGCCCCCCCTCCCCCGCCCGCTGTCGGCCGCCGAGAAGGGGAGATAACGCGCGCGTCCCCACTCGTAAAATCGAAGGTCGCTCGAGGGACCCCCCCTGCTCGCGTCTTTTCACGCTCACGAATGACGGGCGGGCCCGGTTATATATATACATATACATATACGGCAAATGACGCCGACGCCGACGGCGAAAAGGCCAGCCGCGAGTGTCCATATAATTGCTATCGCAATAAAACGCTTTTGAACTCTCGTGGCACAGTCCCGAGAGCAGGTGTTTCTTCGCCGTCGTTGGCACGCCAGCCATGTCGACTGGCGATCGCCGACACGCTTCGTCGATCGGCGGCAGGGCTTAAGCAAGTCGCCTCCAAAACAAAGTGCGGCTTCGCCACATGTGAGTGAGCCTGGCTAGCAACCATAGCTATGGTTGCTAGCCAGGCAAGATGGCGGACCTATGCGCAACTCTGCTCCCGTAGGGAGCATATAAAGGAACTCTAGGTGAAGGTACGCTAGATGGCGTTGGCGGTGCAGCTGCTCTCCTATTGGCTGCTGCGCGGGCTGCGCGGGGTTGCGCCGGGCGGCGAGCGCCCGCTATCTCTCATTCCCTGGATCGTCGCCGTACGAGTGCGCTTGCCGGATCGTGCTGCTTGGCGGACCATGGACGACGAGGAGCGCCGGGTGCGCAAGGCCGCTGCGGCTCGTGCTCGTCGGCAGGATCCTGAGGTGCGAGCTCGAGAGGCCGCCGCGACGCGAGCGCGGCGCCAGGCGGATCTCTCACACACTATCGCTTCGACTACTGCTGGGCGAAACCACTGAAGATTTCACGGTGTAACCATGATTGGCTTCACGAGCTTCGCCCCAACTCTTCATCATTCACCCCGTGGATATGCTGTGATTTTCTTTTTCTTTTACACTCTCAGTGGGATAACACAGAAAGTGAATGTGTGCGTGTTTTCTTCTTTAATTTTTTACCGCGTATCGCAGCGAGACTCATCGTCCTCCGTTCGCATGCGTTAGTATTTTCTCGCGCTTTGCGCATCGTGCAAACGCCATCCTCGTTCCAGCGCTTAAATTGACGGACCCTTTGTAAATTCGAAAGTGTATTCCGTGAACGCCTGTGTCTATTGAGACGGCGTCGGTCAGAATGATTGCAAACGCTGGGCACAGCGACGCTACGCAAGCAAAGCGCGAGCGCTGTAGAGTCCGACGCGACCGGCGTCCGTTTGCGCATCCCGGCGGCCACCTGGCTCTGTGCCAGAGCTCGAATGGACGGACGGATGGACGGACAGACAGACAGAGGGACGGACGGATGGATGGACGGACAGACGGACGGACGGACGGATGGACAGACGGACGGACGGACAGACGGACGGACAGACGGAAGGACAGACGGACGGATGGACAGACGGATGGACGGACGGACAGACAGACGGACGGACGGACAGACGGAAGGACGGAC
>JALIZH010026450.1:0-22664 GCA_030522465.1 Rhipicephalus appendiculatus
ACAGTCACACTGGTACAGTGATGATGGGACAACGGAAGGGTACTAATGGGATAAAGTTGTTGCCACAGCCGTATGGCGTGTTAGGTGTGCTTGCGAGCTTCGTTTTAGCCTAAATGCTCTCTTACGTGAGGTATTGCGATAATTACCACGCGGTGATACCCGTGCGGCTAATTAAGTGTTTCATTCCGAAAGATAATAACTACTTTGTGAAAAACCAGAGAGGTACAGGCACACTGGTACAGTGATGATGGGACAACGGAAGGGTACTAATCGGACAAAGTTGTTGCCACAGCCGTATGGCGTGTTAGGTGTGCTTGCGAGCTTCGTTTTAGCCGAAATGCTCTCTTACGTGAGGTATTGCGATAATTACCACGCGGTGATACCCGTGCGGCTAATTAAGTGTTTCATTCCGAAAGATAATAACTACTTTGTGAAAAACCAGAGAGGTACAGGCGCACTGCTACAGTGATGATCGGACAGCGGAAGGGTACTACCCGGAAAAAGTTGTTGCCACAGCTGTATGGCGTGTGAGGTGTGCTTGCGAGCTTCGTTTTAGCAGAAATGCTCTCTTACGTGAGGTATTGCGATAATTACCACGCGGTGATACCCGTGCGGCTAATTAAGTGTTTCATTCCGAAAGATAATAACTACTTTGTGAAAAACCAGAGAGGTACAGGCGCACTGGTACAGTGATGATGGGACAACGGAAGGGTACTACCCGGAAAAAGTTGTTGCCACAGCTGTATGGCGTGTGAGTTGTGCTTGCGAGCTTCGTGTTTTAGCAGAAATGCTCGCTTACGTGAGGTATTGCGATTACCACGCGGTAATACCCGTGCGGCTAATTGTTTCATTCCGAAAGATAATAACTACTTTGTGAAAAACCAGAGAGGTACAGGCACAATGGTACAGTGATGATGGAACAACGGAAAGGTACTAACCGGACAAAGTTGTTGCCACAGTTGTATGGTGTGTGAGGTGTGCTTACAAGCCTCGTTTTAGCCAAAATGCTCGCTTACGTGAGGTATCGCGGATAATTACCACGCGGTGATACCCGTGCGGCTAATTAAGTGTTTCATTCCGAAAGATAACTCCTTTGTGAAACACCAGAGGTACAGGCCCACTGCTACAGTGATGATGGAACAACGGAAAGGTACTAACCAGACAAAGTTGTTGCCACAGTTGTATGGTGTGTGAGGTGTGCTTACAAACCTCGTTTTAGCCAAAATGCTCGCTTACGTGAGGTATCGGGGTAATTACCACGCGGTGATACCCGTGCGGCTAATTAAGTGTTTCATTCCGAAAGATAACTACTTCGTGAAACACCAGAGGTACAGTCACACTGGTACAGTGATGATGGGACAACGGAAGGGTACTAATCGGATAAAGTTGTTGCCACAGCCGTATGGCGTGTTAGGTGTGCTTGCGAGCTTCGTTTTAGCCTAAATGCTCTCTTACGTGAGGTATTGCGATAATTACCACGCGGTGATACCCGTGCGGCTAATTAAGTGTTTCATTCCGAAAGATAATAACTACTTTGTGAAAAACCAGAGAGGTACAGGCACACTGGTACAGTGATGATGGGACAACGGAAGGGTACTAATCGGACAAAGTTGTTGCCACAGCCGTATGGCGTGTTAGGTGTGCTTGCGAGCTTCGTTTTAGCCGAAATGCTCTCTTACGTGAGGTATTGCGATAATTACCACGCGGTGATACCCGTGCGGCTAATTAAGTGTTTCATTCCGAAAGATAATAACTACTTTGTGAAAAACCAGAGAGGTACAGGCACACTGGTACAGTGATGATGGGACAACGGAAGGGTACTAATCCGGACAAAGTTGTTGCCACAGCCGTATGGCGTGTTAGGTGTGCTTGCGAGCTTCGTTTTAGCCGAAATGCTCTCTTACGTGAGGTATTGCGATAATTACCACGCGGTGATACCCGTGCGGCTAATTGTTTCATTCCGAAAGATAATAATTACTTTGTGAAAAACCAGAGCGGTACAGTCGCACTGGTACAGTGATGATGGGACAACGGAAGGGTACTAACCGGACAAAGTTGTTGCCACAGCCGTATGGCGTGTTAGGTGTGCTTGCGAGCTTCGTTTTAGCCGAAATGCTCTCTTACGTGAGGTATTGCGATAATTACCACGCGGTGATACCCGTGCGGCTAATTAAGTGTTTCATTCCGAAAGATAATAACTACTTTGTGAAAAACCAGAGAGGTACAGGCACACTGGTACAGTGATGATGGGACAACGGAAGGGTACTAATCGGACAAAGTTGTTGCCACAGCCGTATGGCGTGTTAGGTGTGCTTGCGAGCTTCGTTTTAGCCGAAATGCTCTCTTACGTGAGGTATTGCGATAATTACCACGCGGTGATACCCGTGCGGCTAATTAAGTGTTTCATTCCGAAAGATAATAACTACTTTGTGAAAAACCAGAGAGGTACAGGCGCACTGCTACAGTGATGATCGGACAGCGGAAGGGTACTACCCGGAAAAAGTTGTTGCCACAGCTGTATGGCGTGTGAGGTGTGCTTGCGAGCTTCGTTTTAGCAGAAATGCTCTCTTACGTGAGGTATTGCGATAATTACCACGCGGTGATACCCGTGCGGCTAATTAAGTGTTTCATTCCGAAAGATAATAACTACTTTGTGAAAAACCAGAGAGGTACAGGCGCACTGGTACAGTGATGATGGGACAACGGAAGGGTACTACCCGGAAAAGTTGTTGCCACAGCCTGTATGGCGTGTGAGGTGTGCTTGCGAGCTTCGTTTTAGCCGAAATGCTCTCTTACGTGAGGTATTGCGATAATTACCACGCGGTGATACCCGTGCGGCTAATTAAGTGTTTCATTCCGAAAGATAATAACTACTTTGTGAAAAACCCAGAGCGGTACAGTCGCACTGGTACAGTGATGATGGGACAACGGAAGGGTACTACTAGGACAAAGTTGTTGCCACAGCCGTATGGCGTGCTAGGTGTGCTTGCGAGCTTCGTTTTAGCCGAAATGCTCTCTTACGTGAGGTATTGCGATTACCACGCGGTGATACCCGTGCGGCTAATTGTTTCATTCCGAAAGATAATAATTACTTTGTGAAAAACCAGAGCGGTACAGTCGCACTGGTACAGTGATGATGGGACAACGGGAAGGGTACTAACCCGGACAAAGTTGTTGCCACAGCCGTATGGCGTGTTAGGTGTGCTTGCGAGCTTCGTTTTAGCCGAAATGCTCTCTTACGTGAGGTATTGCGATAATTACCACGCGGTGATACCCGTGCGGCTAATTAAGTGTTTCATTCCGAAAGATAATAACTACTTTGTGAAAAACCAGAGAGGTACAGGCGCACTGGTACAGTGATGATGGGACAACGGAAGGGTACTAACCGGACAAAGTTGTTGCCACAGCCGTATGGCGTGCTAGGTGTGCTTGCGAGCTTCGTTTTAGCCGAAATGCTCTCTTACGTGAGGTATTGCGATTACCACGCGGTGATACCCGTGCGGCTAATTGTTTCATTCCGAAAGATAATAATTACTTTGTGAAAAACCAGAGCGGTACAGGTCGCACTGGTACAGTGATGATGGGACAACGGAAGGGTACTAACCGGACAAAGTTGTTGCCACAGCCGTATGGCGTGTTAGGTGTGCTTGCGAGCTTCGTTTTAGCCGAAATGCTTTCTTACGTGAGGTATTGCGATAATTACCACGCGGTGATACCCGTGCGGCTAATTAAGTGTTTCATTCCGAAAGATAATAACTACTTTGTGAAAAACCAGAGCGGTACAGTCGCACTGGTACAGTGATGATGGGACAACGGAAGGGTACTACTAGGACAAAGTTGTTGCCACAGCCGTATGGCGTGCTAGGTGTGCTTGCGAGCTTCGTTTTAGCCGAAATGCTCTCTTACGTGAGGTATTGCGATTACCACGCGGTGATACCCGTGCGGCTAATTGTTTCATTCCGAAAGATAATAATTACTTTGTGAAAAACCAGAGCGGTACAGTCGCACTGGTACAGTGATGATGGGACAACGGGAGGGTACTAACCGGACAAAGTTGTTGCCACAGCCGTATGGCGTGTTAGGTGTGCTTGCGAGCTTCGTTTTAGCCGAAATGCTCTCTTACGTGAGGTATTGCGATAATTACCACGCGGTGATACCCGTGCGGCTAATTAAGTGTTTCATTCCGAAAGATAATAACTACTTTGTGAAAAACCAGAGAGGTACAGGCACACTGGTACAGTGATGATGGGACAACGGAAGGGTACTAATCGGACAAAGTTGTTGCCACAGCCGTATGGCGTGTTAGGTGTGCTTGCGAGCTTCTTTTAGCCGAAATGCTCTCTTACGTGAGGTATTGCGATAATTACCACGCGGTGATACCCGTGCGGCTAATTAAGTGTTTCATTCCGAAAGATAATAACTACTTTGTGAAAAACCAGAGAGGTACAGGCACACTGGTACAGTGATGATGGGACAACGGAAGGGTACTAACCGGACAAAGTTGTTGCCACAGCCGTATGGTGTGCTAGGTGTGCTTGCGAGCTTCGTTTTAGCCGAAATGCTCTCTTACGTGAGGTATTGCGATTACCACGCAGTGATACCCGTGCGGCTAATTGTTTCATTCCGAAAGATAATAATTACTTTGTGAAAAACCAGAGCGGTACAGTCGCACTGGTACAGTGATGATGGGACAACGGAAGGGTACTAACCGGACAAAGTTGTTGCCACAGCCGTATGGCGTGTTAGGGTGTGCTTGCGAGCTTCGTTTTAGCCGAAATGCTTTCTTACGTGAGGTATTGCGATAATTACCACGCGGTGATACCCGTGCGGCTAATTAAGTGTTTCATTCCGAAAGATAATAACTACTTTGTGAAAAACCAGAGAGGTACAGGCACACTGGTACAGTGATGATGGGACAACGGAAGGGTACTAATCGGACAAAGTTGTTGCCACAGCCGTATGGCGTGTGAGGTGTGCTTGCGAGCTTCGTTTTAGCCGAAATGCTCTCTTACGTGAGGTATTGCGATAATTACCACGCGGTGATACCCGTGCGGCTAATTAAGTGTTTCATTCCGAAAGATAATAACTACTTTGTGAAAAACCAGAGAGGTACAGGCGCACTGGTACAGTGATGATGGGACAACGGAAGGGTACTACCCGGAAAAAGTTGTTGCCACAGCTGTATGGCGTGTGAGGTGTGCTTGCGAGCTTCGTTTTAGCCAGAAATGCTCGCTTACGTGAGGTATTGCGATAATTACCACGCGGTGATACCCGTGCGGCTAATTAAGTGTTTCATTCCGAAAGATAATAACTACTTTGTGAAAAACCAGAGAGGTACAGTCGCACTGGTACAGTGATGATGGGACAACGGAAGGGTACTAACCGGACAAAGTTGTTGCCACAGCCGTATGGCGTGTTAGGTGTGCTTGCGAGCTTCGTTTTAGCCGAAATGCTCTCTTACGTGAGGTATTGCGATAATTACCACGCGGTGATACCCGTGCGGCTAATTAAGTGTTTCATTCCGAAAGATAATAACTACTTTGTGAAAAACCAGAGAGGTACAGGCGCACTGGTACAGTGATGATGGGACAACGGAAGGGTACTACCCGGAAAAAGTTGTTGCCACAGCTGTATGGCGTGTGAGTTGTGCTTGCGAGCTTCGTTTTAGCAGAAATGCTCGCTTACGTGAGGTATTGCGATTACCACGCGGTAATACCCGTGCGGCTAATTGTTTCATTCCGAAAGATAATAATTACTTTGTGAAAAACCAGAGCGGTACAGTCGCACTGGTACAGTGATGATGGGACAACGGAAGGGTACTAACCGGACAAAGTTGTTGCCACAGCCGTATGGCGTGTTAGGTGTGCTTGCGAGCTTCGTTTTAGCCGAAATGCTCTCTTACGTGAGGTATTGCGATAATTACCACGCGGTGATACCCGTGCGGCTAATTAAGTGTTTCATTCCGAAAGATAATAACTACTTTGTGAAAAACCAGAGAGGTACAGGCACACTGGTACAGTGATGATGGGACAACGGAAGGGTACTAATCGGACAAAGTTGTTGCCACAGCCGTATGGCGTGTTAGGTGTGCTTGCGAGCTTCGTTTTAGCCGAAATGCTCTCTTACGTGAGGTATTGCGATTACCACGCGGTGATACCCGTGCGGCTAATTGTTTCATTCCGAAAGATAATAATTACTTTGTGAAAAACCAGAGCGGTACAGTCGCACTGGTACAGTGATGATGGGACAACGGAAGGGTACTAACCGGACAAAGTTGTTGCCACAGCCGTATGGCGTGTTAGGTGTGCTTGCGAGCTTCGTTTTAGCCGAAATGCTCTCTTACGTGAGGTATTGCGATAATTACCACGCGGTGATACCCGTGCGGCTAATTGTTTCATTCCGAAAGATAATAATTACTTTGTGAAAAACCAGAGCTGTACAGTCGCACTGGTACAGTGATGATGGGACAACGGAAGGGTACTAACCGGACAAAGTTGTTGCCACAGCCGTATGGCGTGTTAGGTGTGCTTGCGAGCTTCGTTTTAGCCGAAATGCTCTCTTACGTGAGGTATTGCGATAATTACCACGCGGTGATACCCGTGCGGCTAATTAAGTGTTTCATTCCGAAAGATAATAACTACTTTGTGAAAAACCAGAGAGGTACAGGCACACTGGTACAGTGATGATGGGACAACGGAAGGGTACTACTAGGACAAAGTTGTTGCCACAGCTGTATGGCGTGTGAGGTGTGCTTGCGAGCTTCGTTTTAGCAGAAATGCTCGCTTACGTGAGGTATTGCGATTACCACGCGGTGATACCCGTGCGGCTAATTGTTTCATTCCGAAAGATAATTACTTTGTGAAAAACCAGAGCGGTACAGTCGCACTGGTACAGTGATGATGGGACAACGGAAGGGTACTAACCGGACAAAGTTGTTGCCACAGCCGTATGGCGTGTGACGTGTGCTTGCGAGCTTCGTTTTAGCCGAAATGCTCGCTTACGTGAGGTATTGCGATAATTACCACGCGGTGATACCCGTGCGGCTAATTAAGTGTTTCATTCCGAAAGATAATAATTACTTTGTGAAAACCAGAGAGGTACAGGCACACTGGTACAGTGATGATGGGACAACGGAAGGGTACTAACCGGCTCTTGTACATGCCCTTGCGGGTAAGAATTGCCCGGTGCTTATTGTTTTTATACTGCGTTTGTGCCTTGACAATTGCACGGCCGTCTGCAGAGATCTTTATAAAAGCGACAGAGCCGTTATCCCAATAAATGTCGCGAAGCTGGCGACCCTATCATTCTGTCTTGGCAGTCAAGTCTGTGAAGTAAGAATGCACGCTGCTATTTTGGACTTCATGATGTGCCGTAGTATGTGCAGGACCTTGGAAACGGGGCTTGGCGACACATTTTTGTCGCTTGCCGAGTGGATTAAGTGCAGTGAAACTTTCTGTTGTTGGATGTCAAGTTAACGGTATTAAAGGACAGGCATAAGCATCGTACCACCGTATGTAATCTGGGTGCCTGAGCGCGCTAATATAACTTCGCGTTTATATAAAGCCAATGTGCACTTGCGCTAATGTCTGTCATAACGATGTAATTTTAACAGTTGGCAGTGCCTATTTATTGAGCACTCCTCGTTTACCCTGAAATCACTCTTTCCAGATGCCCAGCACGTGGAAATTTATTGCAAGCGGTTACCAATGGAATCCAAGAGAACAGACTTTTGGGCTAGTTAGTTTATTATGTTCATTGAAGCCATAGCGTTGAAGACGGACCACAGAAAGGGAATGGGACATGCGCAGAAAGAGGAACGCGACGCTAGCACACGTCCCGTCCTTTCTGTGGTCCCTGTCTTCAGCGCTATGGCTTCAATGAACGTACCAATGGAAGTTGTTTCATGTCTAAATCCTGAACTTCATGTTGGCTGCAAATAAAATACAGCCGCTAATTTATGAGCAGTGCTCACCTTCCCCCGCCAATCAAACGACGCCAATCAAAGTATTGATTGGCGTCGCTCCAAATAGCATGATGATTACACTAGTAGGAAAATCGTTTAGATGTCCTGCATCAGACACGCATCTAACTGCTCATTCAAATGTCCTTTAAATGTGGACGGCTTATGTAGACAAAGTTATGGTAGACGAAGGTTTTCTAATAGAGAATCTCTGTGACGAAGCTAAGGGTCAGCATGGATAGGCCTCCATTTTCAAAGAAACTGCAACAACTTGAAGAACACCAAGCGCACAAAAATCAGGCTATAGCGCGAGCCAGAGTACATGTAGAAAGAGCCATTCAATGAGTAAAAGCCTTAGAAATTCTACAGCAAAGAATTTCATTTTTATGAAAAATTATGCCGCCTTAGCTGGTGCATTTCCTCACGATTCACCAGCATGTTTTGCAGGCACATCTCTGCCCTTTGTTCCACTCATAGACTTTTGTATTACAATCTAATAACTTTGCACGTTTAATTTGTGACATGTTCCTCATGTGCTTGTGAAAACTGAAATGGATAGCAGCCTTCTGGTTAATATTTATCTCGACAGTACATTAGTGAAACTAAATGCAGAGATCGCTCGTGCTGAAGGGCACCAGAAGGAATCTGAAGCCATTGCGAGCACTTCAGTCGGCTGCCAGACAGATGTTGGGGAATTGGGTCCACTGATTATGGCCAATTAGGTGCCCTTGGACAGACCTGCGGTTCAGCCCACTGCTGACGAAACAGAGAGTCCATCATTAAGTGATGAAGGTGTTGTTATGTGTGACTATTTACTTGTTTCAGCTGGAAATGTTCTCTGAAACTGCATTGTCAACTACATAAAAGGTTGTGGATGTGCCACCTGGCGAACAAAATGCGGGGTGGACATCTCGTTGGGCTGTTTCCAAATTGTCATGCATGGGCCACACACATCTAAGGTGAAAAATAGCTTTGGTGTTATGCTATTTAATGGGATTTGTTGTTGATTACCAAAGTGAACTTCAAAAGAGAATTTTGGGCCACTTGGTAATCTATATGTGGTAAGGTGAAGTGCAATAGATTGAGACAGATGGGACAAGTACTAATTAACAACTCTGAACATTGCAAACCATCTCTGTAGCTAGAAAATATGCACTGCACAACAGACACCCCCCACATTAGTAACAAAAACTGAGGCAGACGCAAAAAAACCCTCATGACAACGATGTGACAAATGTATGCACAAGAAGCCTAAATACGCTGTGGACAGCGCGGAATTGGCAAACAGATTTTTGAAAATAAAAAGGAAATTTAAAAAAACATTAACAAAGAAAACAGGAGAAGAAAATCCTAAAGTGGAAAGAAACAGCTTAACCTTAGCTACCCATGAATCATGCTTCTTTGTTTAAAAGAGAAACCGAGGGCATGCTAACGCACATGTCGGGTGCACAATTTTCTATTAACACGACCAGTAAAATCTCACGTTCTATAGCTTAGTGACTACACGGCATACAACTATTCTTCAGCTGCAGGTAACAACGACAACCTTTGTAGTGTAAAGTGAAGTTTGACCTTTCTCGTGACTTCAAACAACCATAGTGCTGTCATGCCATTGACTGTCATTTAGACACAGGCCGTTGTTTTAACGACTGGCTAAGAGAGCACTCAACTTCGCTCAAGGCTCAAAATGAAGGGGTGCACCTACCTGCGCCGTGCAGAAAACGCTATTGCACAGCACATTTCGAGGAGGCAGAGGTCACAAGTTGAGCGGGTGTGAAAGAGAAATTCTCTAGGCGGGTCAGATTAACAGTGAAGCAGACATGTGCATTCAGTGCACCAATGGTACGTTTGATGATGAAGGAATATTAAGTTCCTTTCCAGCTCCAGCAGTTCAATTGTTTAACTGAATAAATGCAGTCCCTGCAAGCCATCTTTCTGTTAGGTTGATACCGTAATTCCCAGCAATATAACTATACTTTTTGTGCTCGTTTTGAACATTATTATGTTGTGACTACGCTTGCACCTGTCACGCGCTGCCATGCCGACGCAGCGACGAGAAAGAAGTCGAGGTAGTCGGAGGAGGCGAGCGCGTGGGCCATCGAATAAATCAGTTGGTTTTTGTAACTCAATGTACCAACATCGTTCTTTCTCTGCCTCTCCGCTACACACCTAAAATTTTGCGTTTTTTCATTCGCAAGGCGTGCCTTTCCTGTTTTGTTCTGGCAGGGCTCACCGAAACGCTGCCACAGATGGCTAATATATCTTTCTACGCTGATGATATGTGCATCATCGGGCGTGACATGGCCTCAAGTGCGCGCAAGAACAGAGGGTGGCAACATTGACATCTGCATACTTTCGCCAGCAAGGTTTGATTATCGCTACAAAAAAAATGCGCAGTGGCATTTACACGCAAACCGATGTCCTTCTACCCAGTGTGCATCGAAGGACAATCACTTGCTCATAAGAGCAGCCATAGATTCCTAGGTGTCATCGTGGATCGCAACCTAACCTGGAGTCCGCATGTATCACATCAGAAGAGAAAGCTAATTTGCACTGAGAATGTATTTAAGTTCATTGCCAGAAAATCATAGGGCCCATCCGAGTGCTCAGTACTGTAGCTTTACACAGCCCTATTTCTCGGATTTCTACGGTACAGCCTTTCTGTACCGTCCAACACATGCAAGACTAACATCCGTACGCCACAGAGCATGCAAGCCCAAGCACTTTGGACATGTTTTGGCCTTCCAAGATGATGAGCGACAGTTGCAACTATCGCTATCGCACAAGAACAGCCGGTCACATCTCATATCGTTGTTGAGGCGCTGAGAACGCACATTCGGCATTTATCACGGCTACCGTCACATCACTTAGCGTGTTTGCCAGCGTGGAGGCCCCATGCCTCGTTCTGTGGTATTGTGACAAAACACCACTACATATTACCGCCTGGCTTGAAACCTGCGATGCGCCCGGCATCTGCGTTGTGGAGTCTCTGCCAACCTGACGTGTGCTTACTGATTCCTGGAATCGTTAAGAAGGCACGAATGTCACCGCTAGCCCTGATACAGTTGTCATTGCGTCTGTTGGACGAAATCTACTTTGACCACATGCATGTTTACACTGATGGCTCCACTAATTCCAACAGCTCTACTGGAGGAGTGGTTGTTCCATCTGGTAACGTATTGTTACAATTCAAGTTTTCTCACATCACGACGTCGACAGCAGCAGAACTCGCAGTGCTTCAAGGTGCGGTCAAGTACATACTACAGCAGCCACCTAATCAATGGGCCATCTTTTGCTCAGCCTTACAAACTCTACGTTTTGCTTTATGGCATGGATTACACGAACAGTCGGTGTACGACATAAGGCACGACTACCACCAAGCACTCGAAGAAGGACATATTATATTTCAGTGGTTGCCGACATCATTGTGGAATTGTTGGCAATGACCGCGCGGATAAAGCTGCATGATCAGCTCATGACCAAGACCTGCGGACACCCATACCACTCTTGAGAACGGACACTACACGGCGACTGCAATCACTTGCTCGCCGTATCACACTTCTGCAATGGAATACGCAGGGTTTTTTCCAACGCGCGCTTGTATTCTATTAACCCAAATTTGCAACTTCATTTGCCATCCGAGCTCTCACGAAGCGATGCAACTTTGCTGTGTCGCATGTGGTTGGGCGTGGCATTTAGGAATGCATATTCGTGTCTCATTGGAATGGCCAGCAGTGCGGCATGCGACTTTTGCACCTGTGAGGAGATGCTCGAGCACATTTTATGCCACTGCCCATCATACCAGACTCAATGACGTGGTATGGAAGCCAAGCTCCATCACCTGGATTCAAGACCACTGACAGAAAAGAAGATCCTGGGACCTTGGCCTACGGTTTCGCAAATGCACAAAGCCACGAAAACACTCTTGTGCTTCTTGAGGACTACCGGACTTCACGAGCCCCTGTGAACGAACAACGCCAGTTCGTGTAGTGTAGTTTCAAGCTAACTGTTCATCCATCTCTTTCTTGATCTTCTTTCTTCTCTATCCTCTCCTTTCTATTAGTCCCCCCTTTCCCCCCACCCCACGTGTAGGGTAGCCAACCGAGCCAAAGCTTGGTTAACCTCCCTGCCTTTCCTCTTCGTTTCTCTCTCTCTGTCTCTCAACTGCCTCTGTGCTCCTCTATGCAGATGTCTTTGTATTTTGTTCAGGCATGCAAGGTCAAACAAGCTTCCTAGGAGATGTGACTGGGTGTGTTGGGTATCATAATGTGTTTTGGCACGGTATAATGAAGAAATAGTCCTATGGCGAGTCATCTGACAAGCTTTCTCAGTGCAACGTAAATTTGGGCCAATGAAAAGTTTTTCTTTGCAACCCAGGCAGTATTGTGTATAAAACTTTGGGTATGGGGAGCGTAGAACAGAAAGAAAGGTGCATACCCCATGACTTTGTTCTTTGCCCTGTTATATGTGCATAACAAACAGTAACATGGAGTCCCAGTTTTGTGATCATTGGCACTTACATGGCATGCATGTTGGTCAAGGTGCGATTTATGCACTCAGTCAGGGCATTTGTTAGTGAACGACAGGATGAGGAATGCTGATAATCAGGTCCGCAAAGGTATAATATTTTCTCAACAGCGTCTGCTGTAAGCAGTCGTCGATAAGGTACGGCTTATGTCAAATTGGCGGTGGGGTTCCAGTACTGATGCAGTGAAGCACGTAGGATCGCTGTGGCGACAGTAGATGCTCAGGTTACGCTAAGTCAAAGACAGAAGCATAACATAAAAGATAGCTCTTGGAGCGTGTGCTGGTTAAAATGAGAGGGGTTAATTTCTTCCTCAAGCTCTTAAATTTCGACAAGTGGTCAGAAAGTGGCATGCTTTTGTTTGTAGAGACAGCAGCTGCATGAATGTATCTTCTTCAAAGTATGCTAGATTCAACCCAGCAGGTAAAGTAACTGACTCAGAGTACATGTTCACCATATATACACAAGTGGAACAGTCTGCAAGTTTGAGGTGTGAATAAGGGACGAGTAAGTTCTTCTTTAATGCGTTCGCATAATCCAGCTCAATTAATTCACAGCACCCAAACCTTCTCAGAGATGAGAAGTCACTCGAAAAACACTGCAGTCTTTGCAGGCAAAAGCACATTACCTGACAAAGAAAATACTTCCACATGATTGAATGGCATGCCATCAAAAGCTTGCAGTAATATATCAATTATCAGGGAAATTTCACCAGCTCTGTAGTCTAATATTGCTTCGCACTCGCAAGAAGTTCATAGCACGAATGGCCTCATGTCAAGCACATGATATAGTGTTGAATTCACTTTGAGACGCCTGTTCACACACGGTCACGATAACTGAAAATACGCCAACAGATCCCTATCGTTTGCCGCCAACTCCACTAACTGTGGAGGTTTAAATGTAAGTGCTTTTTTCTTTCTTTTAACCTCATGATTGCTTTTTCTTTTTAGGGGCGAAGCCCCTTAGGGCATAGGCTAGTCCCGCGTCGTCCTGTGTCATCGTCGTCGTAGCCACCCCTGTGCGATGACGATGACGCTGCCATCACGGCACAGCACATGGAATGTACCCACTATGCGTCATAACGATGACGCTGATGACGATGAAGAATAAGCGTGTCCCGTTACCCTACTGGTGGGTGACTTTAACGTTGACCTCACTGAAAACAGTTGGCTCATACAACACATGGCATCGCGATATGGTCTCACATGCATATCGTTTGACCACATGCAACCAACCACCATCCGAGGAACCTGCATCGATCTCGTCTTTGCAAACTTTCCACTACAACCCATCCAGGAACCGCTCTCCCTCCATTTCACCGACCATAAAGCCGTTATAATGAAGGGGGAACGGAAGCCACGGCTTATGTAAACGGTAACCACGACCAACGAAGAAACGAAAATGTTGTGTAGTGTTTGTTTCGGTTTTGTTTGCACTTTGCGCATGCCAGGGGGGCGCCGCTCTGCATGCGTGTTCTGTTCCGCGCCGCTGGCGCATGCTGGCGCTCTGTAAATAAATCAGTGTGTGACGAGCATCCGTCTCGAGTAGACGTTTCTTTCTTCGGCGCTTCGCGCCACCCCCGTTGTGCCGTGGCTAGCCGGCGTCCCCGCCGGCCGCGTCGGTTACGCGTGCCCGTTCTTCGGGTCGTTCGTCTTCTGCTTCTTCGGAGCCGCTAGCGACGACACAGCAAATGGCGACGAGAAGGACTTGGACATGTAAGAACCACATTTTAGTCTCTACGCTCGTCTTTCTCCTGCTTCAACCAGCTCGCCTTTGTCTGCGCCACTAGGCCTACTTGCCTTGTTCTATTTCTACTTCGCAGCATGAACGCGACATCGCGTCGCTTGCTTTCTTCGAGCCTGCTCTGCTGTTTCTCCTATTGAAAAGACTTCATTGGCGTCATTTACTTCTTCCGGCCTTTCACTGCTTTTTCTGATGGCGTCTCCCATTCCCCCCACCGTTATTTCTTTCTTCGCCCGGGGACCCTCCAATCCCGTGGGCTGACTGGAAATTAATTTTCCAGGCTTACGCCGACGCTGCCGGGGAGGACGCTGTCAAGCCCGAGCGTCGCAAGGCCCTACTTCTTAACGCATTAGGTCACGCCGGTCTAAAACTTTTTCATACTCTCCATGCTGCCAACGCGTCTGCGTCTACGCCGTCTGCGTCCACGCCGGCGTTGGATGTCTTTCAAGCCGCGCTCGCTCTGTTCGACGAGCACTTCAAAGACGCCTCGTGCGATTAGACAGATTTAGTTGGGCGTACGCAGCAGCTCTGCGTACGCAGGAAACGCGCCGAGGTGTCAGTGCGCATGCCCAGTACGCAAGACAACGCACGGTCTCTTGCGGGCGTCCGTAGGTTTTAAAAAAAACTGTGTAGCGTCTGTTGCGGGCTCATCGGGCTTTGCGCCGTCGCGCGTCTTGTCGCATCGACAGTGGGCGTCCGCAGTAGCTCTGTGTACTCAGCAAACACGCAGAGGTGTCAGTGCGCATGCCCAGTACGCAAGAAAACGCACGGTTTCTTGCGGACGCCCGTAGATTTTCAAAAGCTGCGTAGCGTCGGCTGCGGGCTCTGCGGGCTGTGCGTGTTCTCGAGTGTTGTCGCGACTCCTCGCGAACGCATTTTTCAGTATGGCTACGGCCGGAGTGTCTCGTGTGAGGTGTTGTGGCGGGACAACTAGCCGAGTTCATTTCAACCCAGCAATTGACCTGGAGATGCTGTCGTATGTGAGAAACGCGAACCCTTCCTGTGACCACAGGGAGTGGACGAATATTGTATCCAGAATGCAGGATTTAACAAACTGGATTTCACATTAGCACGGGTCATATCTCCGAGAGGATGTGTGTAAATATAAAGTGTCAAAATACACTTCTGCAAGCGTGCCGAGGCAGCGGCGCGATAACCAACTGTAGGTTGTTGCAGTCGTCCAGCAGATGACCGAAGTTACTGGTAATGGGGCAAAACATTTTTGAGGCAACAGAAGACATGACGGTGGCATGCAGACCAAAAATTTTCTCCAAATAGCATCATCTGTTTGGGTAGGCGAGGCGTCGAAGAGTAAGGCACAAAGCAGTTCGCCCAGGAACAGTCACATTCTGCGCACTGACCACTGCTTCTGGCACTAAAAGAGCACTTGCTAGTTCGCCGAAATCTTCTTTCTCGAACCTAAACTGCAGCTTAAAAACCTCGACGTCAATCCGTTCAATGTCCAGGAGGTAGCAGCGGGACCGGTACCTGAACAGCTCCCCTTCGCTTTTGCGCCTCAGTTCGTATTCGAGGTCGTCAAAATAGTTGTCTCCTATGAGCAGTCGTCGTTCGTCAATGCTTAACAGAACATCATCTATTTCTGCCCAAGACAAAACCGACTGAAGGTGGCGATTACGTAGAACGCTTGCTTGCATTGCAATGTTTAAAATGCGTGGCCAACGAGTGCACAATTTGACGTGACTCTTCCCGTGCACAATAGGTAACTCTGTCGACTTCGCGGCTGCACGGCCGCGCTAGAACAGAGACGCATCCCACGAACGCGCGCCGACCACTTTCGG
This sequence comes from Rhipicephalus appendiculatus, assembly GCA_030522465.1. Lineage (NCBI taxonomy): Eukaryota > Metazoa > Arthropoda > Arachnida > Ixodida > Ixodidae > Rhipicephalus > Rhipicephalus appendiculatus. The sequence goes on from JALIZH010026450.1 coordinate 16,028, forward strand.
TCGGGGTGGCGGTTTCAGAAGCGGGCGTATGGCGACGCTGAGTAACACGCAGCTCCAGTGAGTGCAACGCAGGAATCCACTTTTCAACTTTTGCGTCCGTCCAACTATAGCCGTTCATCCGGACGCGCTTCGCTACGTACGCACGATCTCGCGCGTTGCGTACGTACGTGGCCGCGGACGCCCAACTAAATCTGTCTATTATCTCGCGCGCACGAAGTTTCAAGAACGGCGACAACTGCCGGGCGAACCAGTCGCCGATTTCATTGCAAGTTTGCGATCACTCGCCGCGTCATGCGGGTTCGGCGCGCTCGAGGGCGACATGATTCGCCAGCAACTTTTCATTGGCGTGACCTCCCAAAACGTCCGTTGCAGACTTCTTCAAAAAGGCTCCGCCATTTCACTTTCCGAAGCCCTCTCAATAGCACGAGAGGATGAACTTATTCGCTCCCAGTTGGAGCATTTCGCGCCGCACTCGGTGCAGCAGCTTTCCGCTGCGGGGGCCCAAGGCAGCGTTTCTTTGTGTCACGGGACGCGCCAACATGGCGGCTCGTTTTCTTCGTCTCGGCGCGGCGCTCAACATGGACGCCCGCCTGCACAGTCTTTCCGTGGCGGTCAACATGGCGGCCCCTTTGCATCGCGGGGGGCGAGGAAGCCGTCAAAATGGCGACCCCATGCCACCGAATTCATTCTTTACGGATCAGGATCGAGTTTTCAGCTCGCATCCGCACATTTCTTCACAAACTTCAACCGCATATTGTTTCCGGTGCGGATCGTCTCGGCATTTAGCCAATTTTGTGCAGTGTCCCGCGAGGAACCGCACTTGTCGTGCGTGCGGAAAAATCGGACATTTTCAGTCCGTATGCGATTCCTGTCCTGCAATTCGTCCTGAGGCAACTTGTTCGTCCACGTCGAGTGCTGCGCAGGCCAACACCGTCACCATCTTAAGTGTGGATGAGTTCCACAAGGTAACAGAGCCATGCGTTGCAGTTTCCGTCGGCGCTGTTCCATTTTCGTTCTTCGTCGAAACAGGGGCATCTGTTTCATTAATCTGCGTCGATGACTTCCACCGTTCGTTTCCTGGCGTTCAATTGGCTCCTTCGTCCATCATTCTTAATTCTTATTCAAAAGGAATCATTGAACACTTTGGCCAGTTCACGGCCACCGTTGCTTACTCCGGCGTCACGGCTCCAGTTACATTTTACATCACTCCGAGTGGTCGATCCCTTCTTGGCCGCGACGCCATCCAGGCATTGGGTATAACCATCTGCGGCGCTACGATGAAATGTTTTTCTTCAAAAGCGATGCCTCCTTCACCGTCATTTGCTGCAACGATTCAATCTGCAACAATGCCTGCTCCGGTGACACCTGCGTCGACCATGCCTGAAGCGATGGTTGCTACCGCACGTTCTTCAACTTGTGCTGCGTCCCCCAGTGCGTGTGCCTCCGACGAGTTCTACTAGTGTGTGCGCCGTGCGTGCTTCACCTGCTGTGTGCCCAGTGCGTGCTAAAGTGCGCCGCATTCCTCTTCAGTCGCGTGAGCAAGTTTCTGCGGGACTGTCCCGCCTTCAGACCACCGGAATCATCGAGCCTGCCTCTGCTTCCGACTGGATTTCTTCTTCGGACACTTCTTCGGACACGGACACTTCTTCGCCAAGGGGGGGAGGATTTTCTAGACGGTGTAGCTGGCGAATCTACACCACATGCACCTTCGCAAGCGGCTGAGGCCGTAGAACCGGACGCGGCTCCGGAAAGTAACGCTGCAGCTGAGGCTGTGAGCCCAGGTGCTGAGGCCACGAGTGTTAGTGCTCCATCTGAGCCCTCACCTCTTCTTCCGACTCTTGAGGCTTCGCCTCAGAGTTCAAGTGATAATGTAGCACAGTCACCTTCTTCTTCTCAAAGGCGCCGCTCCAGAAGGAAGCGCAACAAGCCAAGCCGATTCGGAGATTTTGTGACGTAATGTGCTTAATTGTTCATTCTTGCAACTATTTCTTATACTCTGTATAATTCAGGATTAGTATTCTTGAGTGTTCCAAATGTTCATTCCACTCAGTATATTTCTTTTACTTGTGTAATTCATGAGTACCTTCTTGGACATAAGTGGCCGCTTCGGAGATTTTGTGACGTAATGTGCTTAATTGTTCATTCTTGCAACTATTTCTTATACTCTGTATAATTCAGGATTAGTATTCTTGAGTGTTCCAAATGTTCATTCCACTCAGTATATTTCTTTTACTTGTGTAATTCATGAGTACCTTCTTGGACATAAGTGGCCGCTTCGGAGATTTTGTGACGTAATGTGCTTAATTGTTCATTCTTGCAACTATTTCTTATACTCTGTATAATTCAGGATTAGTATTCTTGAGTGTTCCAAATGTTCATTCCACTCAGTATATTTCTTTTACTTGTGTAATTCATGAGTACCTTCTTGGACATAAGTGGTGATGTATAATGTTTCGCAGCTAAGGAGACTCACTCGGAAGCAAGTCGAAAATGAACGTAGAAGGAAGCGCTGACTGCGCTGAAAGAATGCACTGAGTGAAGCCGCTTCGCGGATTTTGTCACGCTTAAATGGTTCATCTTGCAAGTATTTCTCGTACCTTGTATAATTCATTGGTAGCATTCTGAGTGCTTGAATATGTTCATGTTACTAGTATTATACTGTACTGGTGTAGTGCCTTAGTACCTCCTTGGACAGAGGTTGTGATGTATACTGCTTCACATGTGAAGCCAAAGGAACTGTCTCACTTACTGTATCCTTGCATAATGGTTGTATAAGGAACTTCTTTCCGAGAGGGGGGATGATGTTGTGTAGTGTTTGTTTCGGTTTTGTTTGCACTTTGCGCATGCCAGGGGGGCGCCGCTCTGCATGCGTGTTTAAAGTCCCTGTATGTTTCAAAAGTAGCGAAAGGTCTTGATCCAGCCGCCGCGTCCTGCGATAGGCCGGTTGGCTACACGTGACCTTTTTGCCTCCGCGCCCCGCCCAAAGGGTCCAGCGGTGGCAGCGCTGTGCAGGCGAGAGGTACGGGTGATGGCGTTTGCAAGCGTGGAGTTGGACAATTTAACAAGTACTTCATGCGCCTCTGTCGCATTGTTGTCGCAATTTAGAAGCGTTTATTTACTTGAAGTTGAGTGGACGCGGGAATTCTGTGCTTGAATTGAATGTTTGGAACGTGACGGGCAAGTACGCCGGGTCTCAATGCCCTCGGTTGTTTCACCGCGCGGAGGACAGAAAAAGCTTTTTTTTTTTTTTTTTTTTCTGCTGCTCGTGGTGACAGAAATATATTCTGAAGGAAGGTATGGCCCCACAAAATCTGTCGTAAGAAATGTTTGCGCATGGAAAACACCCGGCTATGCGAAGTAAGTGATTTTGTAGTGTTTATAACTTCAAGCAGCCTTTCGCCTGTCGGCGAGCTTCTGTTCGTGCATAGAGGTGAGCATTATCTCCGCAAGACTATTATTGTTTCAGCATTCTTTAAACTGTAGCTTTGTGCGCAGTAGACAACGCAGGTTCGCGCCCGTATCTCTAAACATTAAATGGCTCGGAACCCAATACACTCATGCCTTCGTTTTTCTCCTCGGTGTGGCTTCAACACTAAAAGCTCACAAGGAAAGGACAGTTTGGGATTAGTTTTTGCGTGAGACACTAGTGGGCATGCTATATTTCCTAGACCTTGAAAGATACTCTGGTTGCTGATATTCCACGCATGCAGTGCAACTTTTTCTCCTAAATAAGCATATTAGAGTACTTTATAAACAAAATAAGCGTACTTAAAAGTGTCGTTTAATCGAGGGAATACTTCTGAACGCTGACAAATCCAATGAAACCAATTATAGCGCATGTTTTGCACTACACACTACGCTAAGTAAACCGAGAGATTTCCGAGAGTAGCAACAAGCTCACAACCTGCCAATTTTTTTCGAACTAGAAAACAAGCAGTCCATCTACTTCAAGTTACGCTGAATTTGAAAACACGCAAATAACGAAAATATAAATGTCCTGCATGACAACTGCTGTGGGAAACTGCTCAGAAGCATCCTTCGAAAAAGCACGTGTTCTTATTTCAATGTTTAGCGTTCTCCGGGCTCGTTAGTTGTTGTCCATGTTGTTTGAAGTTTCCAAAGCAGCTTACGCCACAAAAGGCAATAATTAACCGATTAAAGCGCGCGCTGAGAGTGGTTTTAGGCGTCCGCAGAATGCACGCCAGCGAGCGGAGCGTCGTCTGCTAGCGCCGCTCCCTTGGACCCCCTCCAGAGGGCGCGCGTGTAGTTGTCGCTACCTTTATATATATACAGGGACCTTATGCGTGTTCTGTTCCGCGCCGCTGGCGCTCTGTAAATAAATCAGTGTGTGACGAGCATCCGTCTCGAGTAGACGTTTCTTTCTTCGGCGCTTCGCGCCACCCCCGTTGTGTCGGGCTAGCCGGCGTCCCCGCCGGCCGCGTCGGTTCCGCGTGCCCGCTGTTCGTGCCGTTCGTCTTCTGCTTCTTCGGAGCCGCTAGCAACGACACAACAGAAAACAAAACGGAAAATCGCGGCTCACGAATAAAATATAAATTTCTTGTACATATACACACAGTGTTTGTCACGTCTTTGATGATGTACTGGGCGAATTTCACGGAAGATTCACGGTTTACCTGATGAACCTCCGGAGCTTCGCCCACTATCATCATTCACTCCGTGGATATGCTGTGATTTTTGTGCAGGCTTCTTCTGGATTGTTATGGGTTCCAAAATAAGAGAAGAGGATGTACACAGGCACCTTGAACAAGGACTCCTGACGCTCAAATAAAATCGAATGTAATTAAGTACAGGCAACTTTCGTTAATTCTAGGCTTCATTGGATGAATGTGCTGTGTATATAATTGTGGTGTGCTCAAGTAGATGGCATTGCCGTCTTGGGAGAATGGTGCGCGTTCCGGCAGATGGGGGGCACCGGGCGGACTCAAATTACCGGAGCCAGAGGCGAAGCCACGCCCGGTCTCTCCGTGACTTTCCCGATGTAACTAAGCTGGAATAAACCTTCTTATGTTGATATACAACACCTGGCGACGAGGATCGGATACCATCGGGCACGAAGGCAAGCCGAAGCGAAGACATCATACGGTGACGCACACAGGCAAGTGAACTTTCGACCGGCAGAGTGAAGCACGTCCTTCCCGCGCAAACATGCCGACATTTGGCCGAGTCGAGGAGTATGACAGCAAAGAGCCGTGGTCGTCATACACGGAACGGCTGGATGCGTTCTTTAACGCCAATGGCATCGAGGAAGATGAAAACAAGTGGATATTCCTGTCAACAGTCGGCACAAGCACGTATGCAACGCTGCGCCGTCTGCTGGCACCCGATAAGCCAAAGGAGAAAAACTTCCGAGAACTTATCTCTACGCTCAACAGCCACTTCAGCCCCGCGCCTTCGGAGATAGCCGAAAGTTTTCGTTTTCACTCCAGGGTTCAGCTCGAGAACGAAAGCGTTGCGGAGTTTGTCGCCGAACTCCGGCAAATTGCTGAGCACTGCAATTTCGGGACAGCGCTGAACCGCATGTTGAGGGACAGACTGGTTTGGAGCCGTGCAAAAGCGGTTGTTGATAGAGAAAAACCTCACTCAGAACAAAGCCGTCGAGATTGCAAGAACGGCAGAGGCAGCAGAACTCTACGCAAGCGAGCTGCGCAAGGGCCACTCGGACATGCCCGCTTCTCCAGCTCAAGAAGGCTTGGCAAACCATCTCAAATTCAAGAAAAGGCACGGACAGGCACCCAAGGGCCAGAAGGTGCAAGAATCGAATCCGAGAGGCAGAACCAAGGTCGGACATCACGAGAAGTCAAAGCCGTGTATACGCTGTGGATCCCACGATCACAGGCCTCCAGAATGCAAGCATATCAACACCAGGTGCTACAAGTGCGACAAAGTAGGTCATTTGGCGAGCTGTTGTTTGTCCAGTGCTGACAAGGGGAAGCAGCAGCGGGGTTCTCAAGTGAACACGGTGCAGTCCACTTACAAGCCACCTGAGTATTACCTGCACTCTCTGCAGACGCAGTCACCCTTGAAGCCAATTACAATGACATTCATTGTCAACAGAGTGCCATTGGAAATGGAGTTGGAGTCAGGTTCTCCCGTTTCCATAATATCGAAGGACACCTACCTGCAGCACCACGGAGCTTTGCCAGTGTTTTCAGACAGACATCAAGCTCAACTGCATACGTGGAGCCATACCAGTGCAGGGAACGCTGTCTGTTGATGTACATATGGGCAAAACTGCAAGTCAGCAGACACTGCTTGTGGTAGCCTGCAAGAGCTCCAGCCTATGCGGTAGGGATTGGCTCACAATCTTCGATCTTCTGCCACGCCAAGTAAACGCAACGCAGATGGATTGTGCCACAGAAGAGAAGGTACGCGCAGTGCAGGCTTGCCTACAGATTACGACACATCCGATCACCAACCATATTTCACTAAAAAAAAAAGGCGACAGTATTTTCGCTGAGAACCCAGTTTGCGCACCGGAGCACGGCGCCCTAATGTTAGATATTTCCCCTCTTAACCATCGTGAGCACAAAAAAAGGCAAACAAAAGCCCCTCTGCCTGCACGGCAGGTGTTGGCAGGGCCCGCACTAGGCACGTGAAAGCACTGCGTCGTCTGTTG